>CM016626.1:24968348-25039170 GCA_005393395.2 Gossypium australe
TGATTGATTAAAGGTTATGAACTTCTAGAGTAGCTTGAAATACTGAAGGGATGAATCATATTGCTTCTTTATTTATTTTTTTTAACTTAATATAATTTTAAAAAGAAGTCAAAAATCATCTTTTCAAGCATACCTTCTTACTAAGATAACATACTTCTTTATGTTTGGGAATATGATGATATATTGAAAGGTATAAAAGCGTGAATTTCAAATTCGCACATATTTTATAGGAATTTCTGTTCGTTTGCAAAACTGGCGTCCAAATAAAGGCATGGATTTGAGAATTAATGACGAATGTTACATTTACTTGATTGCATCTGTGTCATCATACAACTTACACTATTTTTAATTCCAAATCCCTTTTAAAATTCATCCACATTCTACCCTAGTGGATATTTAAAATTCAGAACTGCTGAAAAGGATTTAGGTCATTGTTTCTGTACATGAACGAATGTACTTCCACTTTGTCAATGATCATTCCTTTGAAAGGTTATTCCATCTAAAGGATAAAGTGAAATATGCACATTGACTGTGGAAAAATAACAATGTAGAAACTTACAGAACGGTTTGACAACTAAGAGTTAAGGTGAGGGTAGGAAGGTTGATGAGCTTCATAGTATCCTGAATGACAGGGTAATATTGTTTTATATTGGATGCAAGCAAAGTTACCTTACATTTAGGCATCTTGAATATTTGACTAGAAATCCACACTAATCTTATAAAGAAGCTTTAATCTACTTAGATCTCGATTGCAGACTACTGCAATCCTTCAACAATGTGATACCCATTATCGATATTTTTCGTTGAGGAAGTTTTGAATACTTGATGCAGGGCTGAATGAAAGTCATTCATCTTTGAATATTGACAAAGAAGAAAATGAATTGTTTGCTTCTTTTGCTTTACCATGTTCAATAGATAGAATGTGCGAATTCTGTTGCTGACAATCTTTTCTTATTGGTTTGAAGTCTTATGGCAAAAGTTGGATACGGTGGAATTCCAGGGCCATCTGGAGGCCGAGATGGTTCATCTTCTCAAGGCAGTGGCTGCTGCAATTGAAATTCGATTTCTCGTTTTCTAAAATGAAATATAGCTTGTTCATGTAACTTCCTTTGTTTCTTCTTTTTAGTTCCTTGTTTAATTGATAATCCCAGAATACTGTGCTTGAGTGTGTGATTTGTATAATCCATTTAGATGTGTTCTCCATTTGGTTGTAAATTTGATAGCTATTATTGTTCATTTGTCGAGAACTATGGTGAAGAGAAAATGGCGAAAAATATGGGGAATGATCTATAATTTATGGGTGTATTAATTTGAATATTTGCATATGTTGATTAATAACAATATGATCATTTTTTTAATTTTACCTGTTTATTGTCATTTTATTGAAAATTTTCGATAGGCTGGTTGGTAAAAACGCATTCCGAGTCTTTTGGAACTCCTTTCTATCCATTTCATTCCATCCCTGTACTAGTCTTAGGCGAAAAGAAAATTAAGAGATGAAAAATTGAAGGAGAAAAAAGGTAAAAAAAATTTCATTAATGTGTTTAGTAAGAAAAATTGAAAATTCAATTTTCAGTAATTATTTGATGGAGTTGGAAAATGAGAGAAAGAAAATGAAGTGTTTGAAAATTCATAATTTGAATTTACATTTATCATTCAATTGTTTGTTTTTATGTTTAAAGGATGTTTTTCGATAATTATTTTAGGTTTAAGGGTGTAAAAAGTCATCAAATTAAAAAAAAAATTTAAGTCTTTTTTTTTTCATTCAATTGAGTATTTGAACATTCAAAATGCATCAAAAAAGCCTTCAAACTATTTCAAGAAGAAAAAACAATTAAGCCCCTGCAATCCATGCAGCCTTAGGCGATTTGCTCGTCCAAACTCGCCTAAGTCAGCCTTAACTCGATTGAGGATTCCTTAAGAACTTCTCCAAGGCACCAAACAAAAGAGCAGAAGCAAACTTATGCCAAAAGAAGCAAACCAAAGAACAACAGAAAGAGCGCTCGCAAAGTGTTTGAGTAAATACTCTCTATTCTTATTCACAAAGAATATGAAACAATGGATGGAGTGAGTACAAATGAGGGGGAGGCTCTCTATTTATACTTGAGCTCCCCCAAAACCGAAGGTTAAGGTACATGTACATCGACGGACGAGATTAACTATATCTCCCAATTTAAGGGATTTACAATATTTGCCTTATCAAATCTTACCTAATCTTTACAAGATATGATTCTCTCTATCTTCTAATATTAGTTACCAAATCTGCCTAAGTTGTCATATCTTTGCTATCGGGCCAACCAGGCTTCAATCTGACAGGTTTCTCCAACAGTTCCTTGGATCGGGCCTATTCTCTGGGCCAAATGATCCAAATCTCAACAATAGACCTCCATAGGATGCATTTGGTGCGATGGTCACGGGTACTTGAACTTTAACATGTATAAAAAAAAACCCAAATTTTTTTCAAAAAGCAATTAAACTCCTGCTCTTATTAAAAATTAGGAAAAAAAATATAAAAATAAATAATAAACTTTAGAAAAATTATTAAATTTTAATAAAATATATGAAATTTAAAATTTATTAAAAATTAGAATTTTTTAATAAAAATCGTAAAAAAAAAAAATTTAAATTTTATAAAAATAAAATAATAATAATAATAACCCTTAGGTTTTTTTCAATTAAAGTCATCACGTGTTGTAACACAGCGTGAATATGGCGAAAATGAGAAAAAAGTAAAAATCAATAAAGTTATAAAAAATTATAAAATGCTTCTTTTATATTTCTTTACATTTTGTATAATTTTCTTATGACTTTATAAAATTTTATAATTTTTTTATATTTCTATATATTTTATAATATTTACGATTTTTTTACTATTTTTATTTTTTTCTAATTTTTAATAATTGAATTTTTATTAAAATTTAACAATATTTATAGCTTTTATTGATTTTAATTTTTTCTAATTTCTTTTCTAATTTTTAATAAAAGCAGGGGCTTAATTGCTTTTTTTGAAAAAGTTTGAGAGTCTTTTTGATGCATTTTGAAAGTTTAAGTATCCAATTGAGTGCAAAAAGAAAAAGTAGGGGCTTAATTGTTTTTTTTTTTTTTTGAAAAGGTTTGAAGATTTTTTTTATGCATTTTGAAAATTCAAGTACCCAAATGAGTGCAAAAAAAAGCAAGGGCTTAATTTGTTTTTTTTTTTTTTTAAGTTTGAGAGCTTTTTGCACCCTTAAGTTATTATTTTATAAAGTTGAAAAAAGAGACAGAGATAATGAAGTTTTTAGAAAATGCATAATTTTGAACTTGCATTCTTTTGCTCTTATCATTCAATTGTTTGTTTTTATGCATAATAATGAAAAATGATCATCTGTGTGATATAGAATAGGAGATTCATGTTACTATTAAAATACACTATTCAAATTCTCACTGATTGTTATTTTTTGTTTATGCTAGTCCTAGTTGAACGTAAATTACTCTGGCATAATTTGAAACTAGTTTCTGAGTTACATCAACTTCCTTGGATTGTTACCGGGGACTTTAATGAAGTGGGCTTCCTCCGGCTCGAGGTCGGGTCAATTGTTTTCATGCATGCTTCAATCATTGTAATCTCATCGATCTAGGGTTTAATGGTCCTAGGTTTACTTGGTATAATCTTAAAAATCTGGCTGGTCTCATTTATAAGAGAATAGATTACGCCTTCATTAATCTGGGTTAGAGGTTACTTTACCCTAATACTCAAGTTACTCATCAGTCTAGGATTTGGCCCAATCATTGCCTTATTTTGATTTCCTTTAAAAACGATGTTTGGAAGTCTCAAAGATCTCCTTTTCATTTCCAAAAAATGTGGATGAGTCATTTTGAGTTTAAATTTATCCTTAAGGTTTTTTTTTTGTCAAATTCCAATAATTCTCTACCTTTGGCTATATTTGACTTTACTTTTTATTTATTGGATTGGAATAAATCAATTTTTGAAAACATCTTTGCTCAGAAAAGACGCCTCTTAGTAAGAATCTCAAGAGTGGAAAGGGCCTTGGTGGATGATCCTAATGATTTCTTGATTAATCTTCAAAAATTGTTGGTTAATGATCTTAATAAGCTCATGCACCAAGAAGAACTTGTTTGGACACTCAAATCCAAAGTTAATTGGATTATCAATGGAGAAAATAATACCAGATTTTTCCTCTCTACGCTTCGTAGAAATTTCAATCATATTGCTGGTCTTTTTTATGGAAATGGTAGATGGGTTACTAAGCATTGAGATATTGAAAATATGGTTCAAGATCACTTCATCCAACTTTTTACCACCTCTGAAAAAGTATCCAGTTCTACCTTTTTAGGTTTTACTCTTGATTGGCCTAGACTTTCTACTTCAGAAGCTCAATCCCACCTTGTAAAGGTTTCCCTGTTGATATTACCAAGGCAATCTAGTCTTTCAAGCCCCGGTCTAGATGGTCTTCACTCATTTTTCTTCCAACAATGTTTGCTCGATGTCAAATAGAAAGTAATTAGGACAATCTCTGAGATATTCTTTAAGACTTCTATTCCGCCTTCACTAAATGAAACTCTGATTTCCCTAATTCCTAAGTCCAAAGAAGTTACTTCACTTTCTCAATTTCGTCCAATTAGCCTGAGTAATATGATTTACAAGATCATCACCAAAGTATTGGTTATGAAGCTTCGACCTATTCTATGCAGGATAGTCTTCCTCTTTCAAGGTAGTTTTGTGCCTGGAAGGCAACCTTTGGGTAACGTCATTATTGTCCAAGAGACCATGCACTCACTCAAGAAGATGAAAAGAAGAAAGGAGTCATGGTCATTAGACTTGATTTGGAGAAAGCGTATAACAAGTTAGAATGGAGCTTCATTAAGAAAGTCTTACACTTCTTTGGGTTTTCGAATTCCAAGATAAATCTTATTATGAGTGTTGTTACTACTACCTCCTCCACAATTTTGTTAAATAGTTCTAAGGTTAAATCCTTCAGTCCTTCTTGTGGAATTAGACAAGGAGATCCTCTCTCTCCCTACTTGTTTATCTTATGCATGACATGTCTTACTCTTCAAATCCTTCGTGCAGTTGATCAGAAGGAATAGCAACCAATCAAAGAGTCGATGAGCATCTCGAGTTGAAAATGATGTCATCCTTTTTAGGAAAATTGTAACAGCCCAATTTTAATAGTGTCGGAACAGTGATTCGAGATCACTAAATCTGACGAAAAGTTAGAAAATTTTGTTAATCGATAATTATAAGTTAAGTGTGATTTTAGAAATATTTTAAAATTAGTGAATTTTGTGAACTGAAAGAATTAATTAGAAAAATTGGGCCAAAAACGAGGTATTGAGACCTCGAATTTATAAAGTGAGCAATAAATATTTCTAAAAATATTTATGGAGTGTCATTAAGTTATTATTAAACTTTCGTTAGAAAATTTTAACGTTTGGGTAGGAAATTAAATGAAAAGGACTAAATTAAAATGAAAGTAAAAGTTTAATTATAGATTAAAAGAATTATGAAGGATCAAAATGGTAATTATACCATTTTGTATAGTGAGGCGGTATAACATAGAAAAATCTGAGATTTTTAAGGATTATATTATATTATTATATTATTATATTATATTATTATATTATTATATTATATTATTATATATATATATTATTATATTATATTATTATATATATATATAAACAAACAAAAGGAAAGAAAAAAAAAAGGGGGGAAAGAGAACAGAATAGGCAAAGAAACAGAGAGCATACGAAACAGGGGAGAAGGAAAGAAAAGAAAAAGGAAAAACTAGGGATTTAAAGCTTGAAGTTTAAATTGGTAAGTCAATCAAGTCCTATTCTCTTAATTTTGATGTTTTAGAAGCTTTAAAGCAAGATTTTGATGAAACTAAGTTGATATTTTGAGAGTTTTTAGGTTTTCAAGTGTAGTTGATGTTGAAGAAAAAGATGAATCAGGGATTAAATTGAATGAAATTTAAGTTAGAATTAGTAAGAGGATTAAATTGTAAAGTATGCTATAAGCTGTGTTAGAGGCATTAATTTGGAAGAGATTAGAAATTAAAGTTTTAATATGAATATTAGATAGTCAAGTTGAATATGGAAGGAATTTAAGAAGAAGCAAAGTATGAATTAAGTTAAGAAAATAAGTAAACTTAATCAGGATTAAATTGTAAAATGAGTTATAAGAAAACAGTTTTGGGACAGCAGCAGTAAGGTAACTTTGAAAAATCACCAAAAATGGTAGAAATGGAATTAGAAGTTGAGTGAGATATGAAATTAAAGCTTATTGAGTCTATTTTCATATGAAAGAAACAGAGAAAGAAAATAAATTCTGTATTTTGAGATATTTAGATTTTGGTAAGACTGATTCAGAGTGAATTCGAGATCCCCTGTTCTGACTTGGAAAAATCATCAAAAATTTTATAAAAATAATTTGGGAACATAATTTATATGGTTAGATTTCTTAATGAGTCTAGTTTTAGAATAAATAAACTATAACATTATCTGAATTCTATATAAAAGATAATTAATTTTTAGTGAAGAAGGGTCAGAACTGCCAGACAGTAGAACAGGGGTGACTTTAAAGAATAAACTGTACTAATTGGCTAAATCAAAAATTCTGAAAATTTTATGGTAAGAATATATGTGAGTATAGTTTCAGGAAAAATTAACGGTTCTTCATTTGGAGTTCTGTAGCTCTGGAAATAAATAATTTAGTGACTATAACTCAAATGGACAGTTTTGAATATACTTATGAATAATTAATGAAATTATTGATAATGTTACTTATAGCATGTTATATACATTAAGGATGTGGAATGGAGAGGAGGAGGAGGAAAATATGTATGAATATTCAGCTAGCATGGCTAATTTGTAATGTTTTAGGCTCAGGGACTAAATTGAATAAAAGTAAAACTTTATGATTAGTTTTGTAAAAATGTTGGAAATGACCAATTTACATGGAATGGATTATATTATTATTGAAAATTGCAAAATTGAATGAAATTATTAATTTAGATTAAGATCGGTTGAAAATCGATGAAAATAGAAAATTACCAAATGCCCTTAAATCTTGGTATTTCTGCAAATTTAGCCAGGTAAGTTCGTATAACTTTAATTATGTGATATAAAGAAATATAAGTTGATAGTATGTGAAATATGATATGATGAATTAACTAATTTATGTTTATGAATAAACGGCAAGAGAATGATATTTATCATGACATGTAAATATGTGATTATCTTTAATATGTAAATAAAAGGTAATTAAATATGTTGAGACGAGAAATAAATTCAAGTAAGACATGAAATGAGAAAAATAAATATGTTTAAAGGATAATATGTTTGATTTTGATTGGTTTCAAATATAAATGCTAGATGAAATAAAATGTCTGATAAATAAATTTGTAATTCCGGTAATGCCTCGTACCCTATTCCGACATCGAATACGGGTAAGGGGTGTTACATTTAGTGGTATCAGAGCTTAGGTTTAGTCGGTTCTCGGACCAGACGTAATATGTGTGAAGTCTAGAAATGTATGCCATTATTAATATATAACTTAAAATATAATGTGATATCTCCAGACTTTGATGATATTTGTATCACTATTATTCAAACTTTATCATTATTATGTGTAATTTATTAATTATGTGTGATAAGTATTTTAAGGTAAGTATTTAGTAAAATGATAAATTTAAGATTGGGTACTGAAAATTGAGACTGATACTGAACTGAATTATGGAATACTGAATATTATTTTGTGTACTGAATTGAATTGTGAAGTTATTGAATATTGTTATGTGTATTGCATTAAACTATGAAATTGTTGATGTAATGAATTACTGCAATACTGTGAAACTGATTGAAATAAGAAGTGAAAATAGAATGAACTGGAATTTAGAAAGTTATTTAAATTACGTAACTGAATTATGAATTATTTGAATATTTGAAGGTAAATTAAATAAAGAAAATATGTGAGTAATTGAAATGTATATTGATTGGAAAGTAATTAGTGATTTTAAATTTGATTGGACAATAAATTTAAAATACGAATTGAATAAAAATGCATTAAATTATGAATATGTGTAAATATATGAATCATTTATTGATTGAAAAGTGGCTGGAATTGAATCGAAGTCTGGTTATATGTGAATATTTGAAATATGTATTGGTACTGAATTGTATACTGATTAGAAAATAGAAAAGTGAATTTGAAATAAAAAAAAATGAAAAATGAATGATTTGAACACCCTATTAACTTATCGGACTAAATTGGATACAAATGGCATGCCATAGGATTTGTGATATGATGAGGAGATATTTCTGTATTATATTCTTCGGTTTATCCGAAGAGGCATTTAATGCCTTACTGGTGTGTTTGGGAGGATATGATATATTGGTGTGTTTGGGAGGATATGATATACTGGTGTGTTTGGGAGGATATGATATACTGGTGTGTTTGGGAGGATATGATATATTGGTGTGTTGGGAGGATTTCATTATTTTGGTGTGATTGGTTGGAATCCGTGTATCCGCCAAAGTCCGAGTCTTGTTAATAGGGATAGATATGAATATTAAGTAAAATTAAAATGAGAATTGATTTCCCTATTAACTTGTCGGACTAGTCGGATATAATTGGCATGCCTTAAGATTTGAGAAGGGATTTGGAGATAATGAAGTTATTATATCCTTCGGAATTATCCGAAGAGGCACTATGTGCTATACTGGTGTGTTTTGGGTGGATTATATTATATTGGTGTGTTTGGTGGATTATCTGAATATGGTGTGTTTTGGATGATTACATGATTATTCTGGTGTGTTTTGGTTGGATATTCTGGTGTGTTTGGGTTGGAATCCGTGTATCCGTCAAAGTCTGGATTGTTAATAGGGTGAATAACTGAAATGAGAAAATTAAATAAATTTGATTGACCGTACTACAAAAAAAAAAAAAAAAAGAAAGACATTATGAGTTGAATTGTGAATTGAATTGAAATGTGAGTAACTTAAGGTTCATGAATTTTCTAAAATATCGAATTATTGATATTGAAATCTGTTGAATAAACGAAATGAGAAAATCGATTGAATTTGATCAGTTGAACTATTGAAAGTATGGAAAAGTGGAATTAGGAATTGAAATGTAAATTGAAATTGAGATATAAAATTGAAAACTTGAACCAAAGGTTCATAATTTGATTAGATAATATAGATGATATATGATGCTATTTGATGAAAGACTATTGTTGAGGTATAAAATTTAAAGTATAAATTAACACATATGACTTATATTATTTCATGTTTGATGTCTATTATTTAATAGTAAATATTAAATTTAAATTATGTGTATAGTAAGTGAAATATGAGGTAAGTGTTATTGTTGAATTAAATGGAAATTGAATTAAGTGATGGATAAGTATTATATTGAATTGTATATTGATGAGAAAGTAAAATTAAATTTAGTTGTGAATAAATTGAAAATGAAATTGGAATTGAAAAAAATGATATGTATGCATAATGCAATTTGCTCAAGTAAATGAGATTAGATCTACTAGGATATTAGTGGTATATTATTAAGGGACTCTAGCTCATTCTCTGATAATAACACTTTGGTACTCATCAAGTGCTATCTGATTAATAGTAAATAATAATACACTTTTATATTTGTTTCATATATCTTAAGTGTTCTGTTTAATCTATTGGGCCTCTTATAAAAAGGTAAGTAATTTTCGTTATAAGGTATGTTCGCAATATTGAATTAAAAATGAATTGCAAACTGAAAGGATATGGAATGGATATAAATGATAAACTAGATAAATATGTGCACAAAGGAGCTATAGAATTATAGAAATAATGAAGTTCATGATCCAAATAATAAGGAAATTTCGAGGACGAAATTTTTTAGGGGGGAAGAATTGTAACAGCCCAATTTTAATAGTGTCGGAACAGTGATTCGAGATCACTAAATCTGACGAAAAGTTAGAAAATTTTGTTAATCGATAATTATAAGTTAAGTGTGATTTTAGAAATATTTTAAAATTAGTGAATTTTGTGAACTGAAAGAATTAATTAGAAAAATTGGGCCAAAAACGAGGTATTGAGACCTCGAATTTATAAAGTGAGCAATAAATATTTCTAAAAATATTTATGGAGTGTCATTAAGTTATTATTAAACTTTCGTTAGAAAATTTTAACGTTTGGGTAGGAAATTAAATGAAAAGGACTAAATTAAAATGAAAGTAAAAGTTTAATTATAGATTAAAAGAAATTATGAAGGATCAAAATGGTAATTATACCATTTTGTATAGTGAGGCGGTATAACATAGAAAAATCTGAGATTTTTAAGGATTATTATTATATTATTTATTATTATATTATTATATTATATTATTATTATATATATATTATATTATATTATTATATATAAACAAACAAAAGGAAAGAAAAAAAAAGGGGGGAAGAGAACAGAATAGGCAAAGAAACAGAGAGCATACGAAACAGGGGAGAAGGAAAGAAAAGAAAAAGGAAAAACTAGGGATTTAAAGCTTGAAGTTTAAATTGGTAAGTCAATCAAGTCCTATTCTCTTAATTTTGATGTTTTAGAAGCTTTAAAGCAAGATTTTGATGAAACTAAGTTGATATTTTGAGAGTTTTTAGGTTTTCAAGTGTAGTTGATGTTGAAGAAAAAGATGAATCAGGGATTAAATTGAATGAAATTTAAGTTAGAATTAGTAAGAGGATTAAATTGTAAAGTATGCTATAAGCTGTGTTAGAGGCATTAATTTGGAAGAGATTAGAAATTAAAGTTTTAATATGAATATTAGATAGTCAAGTTGAATATGGAAGGAATTTAAGAAGAAGCAAAGTATGAATTAAGTTAAGAAAATAAGTAAACTTAATCAGGATTAAATTGTAAAATGAGTTATAAGAAAACAGTTTTGGGACAGCAGCAGTAAGGTAACTTTGAAAAATCACCAAAAATGGTAGAAATGGAATTAGAAGTTGAGTGAGATATGAAATTAAATCTTATTGAGTCTATTTTCATATGAAAGAAACAGAGAAAGAAAATAAATTCTGTATTTTGAGATATTTAGATTTTGGTAAGACTGGTTCAGAGTGAATTCGAGATCCCCTGTTCTGACTTGGAAAAATCATCAAAAATTTTATAAAAATAATTTGGGAACATAATTTATATGGTTAGATTTCTTAATGAGTCTATTTTTAGAATAAATAAACTATAACATTATCTGAATTCTATATAAAAAGATAATTAATTTTTAGTGAAGAAGGGTCGGAACTGCCAGACAGTAGAACAGGGGTGACTTTAAAGAATAAACTGTACTAATTGGCTAAATCAAAAATTCTGAAAATTTTATGGTAAGAATATATGTGAGTATAGTTTCAGGAAAAATTAACGGTTCTTCATTTGGAGTTCTGTAGCTCTGGAAATAAATAATTTAGTGACTATAACTCAAATGGACAGTTTTGAATATACTTATGAATAATTAATGAAATTATTGATAATGTTACTTATAGCATGTTATATACATTAAGGATGTGGAATGGAGAGGAGGAGGAGGAAAATATGTATGAATATTCAGCTAGCATGGCTAATTTGTAATGTTTTAGGCTCAGGGACTAAATTGAATAAAAGTAAAACTTTATGATTAGTTTTGTAAAAATGTTGGAAATGACCAATTTACATGGAATGGATTATTTTATTATTGAAAATTGCAAAATTGAATGAAATTATTAATTTAGATTAAGATCGGTTGAAAATCGATGAAAATAGAAAATTACCAAAATGCCCTTAAATCTTGGTATTTCTGCAAATTTAGCCAGGTAAGTTCGTATAACTTTAATTATGTGATATAAAGAAATATAAGTTGATAGTATGTGAAATTGATATGATGAATTAACTAATTTATGTTTATGAATAAACGGCAAGAGAATGATATTTATCATGACATGTAAATATGTGATTATCTTTAATATGTAAATAAAAGGTAATTAAATATGTTGAGACGAGAAATAAATTCAAGTAAGACATGAAATGAGAAAAATAAATATGTTTAAAGGATAATATGTTTGATTTTGATTGGTTTCAAATATAAATGCTAGATGAAATAAAATGTCTGATAAATAAATTTGTAATTCCGGTAATGCCTCGTACCCTATTCCGACATCGAATACGGGTAAGGGGTGTTACAAAACTGATTTGAAAATGATGGAGTCTATAAGTTGAACCTTAGATCTATTTATGATGGAATTTGGTCAGTGTATTAACTTTAAAAAATTTAGAATAGTTTTCTCTCCCAACTGTCCACCAAGTATAAAGGCTTAAGTAGTTAATTTCTTAGGAATCGAGGAATCTTCGGACATTGGGAAATATCTAGGATTTCTAATCTTTCATGGTCGATCATTTTGAGGAGATTTTAACTTCATTATGGAAGATCCAGAACGAACTGAAAACCTAGAAAGCAAACCTCTTTTCCCCGACTGGTAGATTGGTCCTTTTGTAACCTACTATGGCCTTTATTCCTAAGTACTTTATCAGATTAGGTTACTCCCTGCGAGCATTCTCGATTTTCGAGATAAACTTAATAGAGATTTTTTGTGGGGTAGTTAGGAAGGGTCAAGAAAACTCTATCTGATTAATTGGGAGGATATATCTCATCCTAAAGCCCTAGGTGGTTTGAGCATTCTAGTTGCCAAATTTAGAAATCAAGCTCTTATTATGAAATTGGGATGGAGACTCGTCCATTAGAATGATAGTATTTGGGCTAAGTTGCTCATGACCAAATATGTTCAGGATCCTAGAAATTCTTTGTCGGTGTAAAATGTTTCATCGACTTGGAAATCTCTCCTACGTATTAGCTTGCTCGTGGCTTTTGGATTCAGATGGGTGATAAAGGACGGTCATTCTGTGAACTTCTAAATGGATAACTAGTCAGGCATAAGACCTTTGAGAGAATTGCTTCAAGAACCATTTTTAAGGGAGGAGGAACTCGTGACTTTTAAACAAGTGTGGGACAAGTGGAAAGATTAAGTGCCTTTATGTATTGCTTTGAATTTACCCCGAATTTTGATTGATACGTTCCTAAGTACCCTAATTCCAAATTTTTCCAATGTCCCTGATTCCTTATGTTAGAGGTGCACTAGCAATAGAAACCTTTTTTTGGCTAATGTTTATGATCTTGCTGCTAGTATTGATACCAAAATCCCCAATCCTAATGCCCCTCTTTGGAAGCTAATATGGAAAGCCAAACTCCTTCCCCCCCAAATTATTTTTTTCTTTAAAAATATGGGCATCACACACTTCCAACGAGGACCTTTTTTAAGAGTAGACATCTTCCATTAGAGGACCCTTGTCCGTGGTGCTCTACAGTCCCTGAAGAGATCTCCCACGTTCTTCGAGATTGTTCTAATTCTCAAAATCTCTGGGAATCCTTGTTTAATTCCATTCTTTATAGACCTAGACTTCAATCCTCTTAGATAGACTAGCTTACTTTTAACTTGTCTTCTAGGGACTTCTTCTTCTAGCCTCCCTTAGTATGCAGTGTCTGCATTTGCTTTTTCGGAACTTTAGTTGACTTGAAATGCTGTTATTTTTTTTGTAACATCCTGAATTTTTGGGCCTATGCATTTAATGGGTGAATATGTGTAATGAGTTAATTTGAGGATTAAGGGTCCAAATTGGGCTCAGGATTGAGCCGAGGCTGTAGTTAAAATTCTTGTTTAAACACTTTGGTGGAAAGCTTGTTTAGTTAGGGCATAACAGATATTAGCTGTGTTTTAAAACACAAATGGGCTTGTGGCCCAGTGGCAAAAAATGGCGCCACTAATAGGGAAGGGAGTTGGCGTCAAGCGAAGGTCCAAGGTTCGAGTCACCTGGTACTTTTATTTTAAATATTTTCGGCATTTATAAGAGCAGTGGTGGAGTTCGGCAATGATGCTTAAATTTAGGAATTTATTTAATGTGATAATAAGGTAGATAATGTACTGATAAAGGAAGGAAGAGATGGAGTTATCCATGACACTGTGGATGAGTAGTCAGATGAGGATAAGGAGATAAGATAGGATTTATCTGCAAGGCTAGGTGGTGGCTGAAATTTTGACTCTGAAGGGAAGGAGAAATCGGTTTCTGATATGGCAAAGGGGTGCTGAACTTTCCCCTACTATTGGCTTAACTATTAGATATCAGGAAGGGCACTTTCGAGTTTTTAAGTAAGTGCCGAACTTCTCTACAAATAGGGGTGAGATCTCTTCAATTCCGGCATTTGAACCCTATTCTTTTCTTCACTCTCCGTGCTGAAACTCTCAGTCATTCTCTACAATTTCTTTTCTTTTAATTTCTTTAAAAGCCGAAAACTCCATTATTCTTTTCTCTTCTTTCTTCTACAAGCAGAAAACTCCATTATTCTTTCTCTTTTTCTTCTAGCCGAAACCCTCTGAAGTCTCATTAACTGCCGAACCTCTGCTAATTGCTTTCTTTTCTCTTCCAAGTACTTTAGCCGAAATCTCCCTCTTGTTCATCTTTTTCAGGATTTTCTTAAAAGCCAAAATTCCTAGATCTCTTCTCTTGTGTTTGCCGAATCTTCCTGCAAGGGGTAGCCGAAATCTTCTGAAAAGGTAAATGTCAAATATGTTGTTCTTTCAATCTTTTCTGGATTTTAGAGACCATAGCCGAATGGCTACATGGTGGATTGATCTTGTGTTTTCTTTCATGGGCGGCATTCTGGGATTTGAGGGGGATTCAATCGTTTAGATTTCTAAGCCAGAGTCGTTTAGATTTCTAAGCCAGAGTTCAGTAGCACTCGGATCGTATTATTTTTGGGATTTCAAGGTAAGGAGATCTGTTAATTTAAACGTATAATTCGGGTAAAACACTAACCCTTGGCCGAATATAGGAGAGACATTATCTTCGCGTTCTTTCGGTTTTTGAGCAAAGTTGTAGACCAAGGGTGGTAGATCCGATTAGCGAGGGTATCAACATAAAGATTAGTCCTACGTATTTATCAGGTGTGTAACATTCTCACGCCATTTGGATTGCCTATTAGTATATGTTTATAAATCTGTTATATTCTGTTAAATGCTGAAATACCGGCATGGCTGTTGAAAACCCGAGGAGGGTAAAGGCGAATCATCAGGTTAGTGATCTCT
Source organism: Gossypium australe (assembly GCA_005393395.2). Taxonomy (NCBI): domain Eukaryota; kingdom Viridiplantae; phylum Streptophyta; class Magnoliopsida; order Malvales; family Malvaceae; genus Gossypium; species Gossypium australe. Next base: position 24,983,505 of record CM016626.1, read on the forward strand.
GTCATTCTAAAGTGAATGGTTCTGTTGGTTTGATATGATAAACATGTATGCCGGTTTCTGTAATTGCACGGGGTTGGGTGATTGATGAAAGGGGAAGTGTTCTGTTGTAGTGGCTTTTGCCATGATCTGTTGTAGTGGCTTTTGCCATGATCTGTTGTAGTGGTTATTGCCATGATCTGACGATGAGCAGCTAACTGCAGCATGACTGCCATCGATGGTGTGTAGCGGTGTGGGTTGATTGTAGAAATCCCCGATGGTGTGATTGGCAGGTAAGGGTGGTGTGTAGCGGATGGAAACCTAGGATTGGGTTGGGCTTTGCATAATACCTGATATATTATATTTTGTTATCTGTTCTGTGGGGCTAAGGCCCAGTCTGATGGTGCACGAGGGTTGCACACTGAGTCCTGTGACTCACCCTATTATTTAACATTTTTCAGGAGACACCTAGAGCATCGGACTGGGTTGGAGAGGAGCGCAAGGTGGCCATGCGAGAGATTATTTTGATTCAGCAGAAGACTTTACTTAGTTTATTTATTTTTAACATTTTTAATTAGTGGGTTTTAAATTTCATTGTAATAAGGCCATGGGCCATTAACTTTATATTTTCGGTTTTTGGGCTTATTTTCAGACACTGGAATTATCCGATAAAAATTGAAACTAAGGCATGTTCTAAATTCGGGGTTTTAATTCATAAAGGCATCATATAAAATTTATATCTTATATACATAATCAAATTATTAAGTTTTCCGGTTTAAATGTTTAAACTCAACAAATGGTTTCCAAAGATGCGACATGTTTTATAAAATCTTCTTAGTGGCATGCCAGATCCGGTCGTGGTGTTTGGGCCGGGTTTGGGGTGTTACAAATTGGTATCAAAGCCCGATTCAAAACTCGGCTTTGGGGTTTTGGGTTTAATACGTTTTCTAAAAATGGGTTTCTGAAACATGTATATTTATAAATAATACAAGATGGTTCTCTCGGCATGGCATCTGCGTCTTCGGCCCAAGTCCGCCAGGTAAGTATTCTGAACTCACTGTGTGTTATATATGTATGTGGGCTTGATGGGCTTTAAGGGACGTAGATTATCTTAAGTAGAACTTGATGGACTCTAGGCTTAACTTAAACAACTTCTTAAATTTCATAAGACTTAAGTCAACTAAACAAACCCGTGAACAAGTTACTGGGTTAGGGCCCACAGATCAAGAGAATGCACCATCGGGAAGAGGAGGTCAACAACCACCAAGGGGCCGTGGTCAAGTCAATGGTGGAAATGGCACAGGACATGGTCGTGGAGGTGCAGGTTATGCTGAGGCAAGGCAGCCAGCTTTGGTCTATGCAGCACGTCGCCAAGGGGACGAGGACACTCTAGATGCGAATGTCGGTGCGTACTCTACCATAGTGTACTAAGTGTTTCTTTTGGCTTTAGAATTAGAGTGCGCAGCGAAAGCATAGTGGTGAGACTTGGGTAGTACGATTAATAGTTAGTTGGGAATTTCGAGGATGAAATTTCTTTAAGGGGGTAGAACTGTAACATCCTGAATTTTTGGGCCTATGCGTTTAATGGGTGAATATGTGTAATGAGTTAATTTGAGGATTAGGGGTCCAAATTGGGCTCAGGATTGGGCTGAAGATGTAGTTAAAATTCTTGTTTGAACACTTTGGTGGAAAGCTTGTTTAGTTAAGGCATAACAGATATTAGCTGTGTTTTAAAACACAAATGGGCTTGTGGCCCAGTGGCAAAAAATGGCGCCACTAATAGGGAAAGGAGTTGGCGTCAAGCGAAGGTCCAAGGTTCGAGTCACCTGGTACTTTTATTTTAAATATTTTCGGCATTTATAAGAGCAGTGGTGGAGTTCGGCAATGATGCTTAAATTTAGGAATTTATTTAATGTGATAATAAGGTAGATAATGTGCTGATAAAGGAAGGAAGAGATGGAGTTATCCATGACACTGTGGATGAGTAGTCAGATGAGGATAAGGAGATAAGATAGGATTTATCTGCAAGGCTAGGTGGTGGCCGAAATTTTGACCCTGAAGGGGAGGAGAAATCGGTTTCTGATATGGCAAAGGGGTGCTGAAATTTTCCCTACTGTTGGCTTAACTATTAGATATCAGGAAGGGCACTTTCGGGTTTTTAAGTAAGTGCCGAACTTCTCTACAAATAGGGGTGAGATCTCTTCAATTCCGGTATTTGAACCCTATTCTTTTCTTCACTCTCCGTGCTGAAACTCTCAGTCATTCTCTACAATTTCTTTTCTTTTAATTTCTTTAAAAGCCGAAAACTCCATTATTCTTTTCTTTTCTTTCTTCTAAAAGCCGAAAACTCTATTATTCTTTCTCTTTTTCTTCTGGCCGAAACCCTCTGAAGTCTCATTAACTGCCGAACCTCTGCTAATTGCTTTCTTTTCTCTTCCAAGTACTTTAGCCGAAATCTCCCTCTTATTCATCTTTTTCGGGATTTTTTTAAAAGCCGAAATTCCTAGATCTCTTCTCTTGTGTTTGCCGAATCTTCCTACAAGGGGTAGCCGAAATCTTCTGAAGAGGTAAGTGTCAAATATGTTGTTCTTTCAGTCTTTTCCGGCTTTTAGAGACCATAGTCGAATGGCTACATGGTGGATTGATCTTGTGTTTTCTTTCATGGGCGGCATTCCGGGATTTGAAGGGGATTCAATCGTTTAGATTTCTAAGCCAGAGTTCAGTAGCACTCGGATCGTATTATTTTCGGGATTTCAAGGTAAGGAGATCTGTTAATTTAAACGTATAGTTAGGGTAAAACACTAAGCCTTGGCCGAATATAAGAGAGACTTTATCTTCGCATTCTTTCAGCTTTTGAGCAAAGTTGTAGACCAAGGATGGTAGATCCGATTAGCGAGGGTATCGACATAAAGATTAGTCCTACGTATTTATCAGGTGTGTAACATTCTCACGCCATTTGGATTGCCTGTTAGTATATGTTTATAAATCTGTTATATTCTGTTAAATGCCGAAATACCGGCATGGCTGTTGAAAACCCGATAAGGGTAAAGGCGAATCACCAAGTTAGTGATCTTTGTCATTCTAAAGTGAATGGTTCTGTTGGTTTGATATGATAAACATGTATGCCGGTTTCTGTAATTGCACGGGGTTGGGTGATTGATGAAAGGGGAAGTGTTCTGTTTTAGTGGCTTTTGCCATGATCTGTTGTAGTGGCTTTTGCCATGATCTGTTGTAGTGGCTTTTTGCCATGATCTGTTGTAGTGTCTATCGCCATGACCTGACGATGAGCAGCTAACTGCAGCATGACTGCCATCGATGGTGTGTAGCGGTGTGGGTTGATTGTAGAAATCCCCAATGGTGTGAATGGCAGGTAAGGGTGGTGTGTAGCGGATGGAAACCTAGGATTGGGTTGGGCTTTGCATAATACCTGATATATTATATTTTGTTATCTGTTCTGTGGGGCTAAGGCCCAGTCTGATGGTGCACGAGGGTTGCACACTGAGTCCTGTGACTCACCCTATTATTTAACATTTTTCAGGAGACACCTAGAGCATCGGACCGGGCTGGAGAGGAGCGCAAGGTGGCCATGCGAGAGATTATTTTGATTCAGCAGAAGACTTTACTTAGTTTATTTATTTTTAACATTTTTAATTAGTGGGTTTTAAATTTCATTGTAATAAGGCCATGGGCCATTAACTTTATATTTTCGGTTTTTGGGCTTATTTTCAGACACTGGAATTATCCGATAAAAATTGAAACTAAGACATGTTCTAAATTCGGGGTTTTAATTCAGAAAGGCATCATATAAAATTTATATCTTATATAAATAATCAAATTATTAAGTTTTCCGGTTTAAATGTTTAAACTCAACAAATGGTTTCCAAAGACGCGACATGTTTTATAAAATCTTCTTAGTGACATGCCAGATCCGGTCGTGGTGTTTGGGCCGGGTTTGGGGTGTTACATTTTTAATTGCTCATCCCAAAGAAAATTGTGTTCATAGTGTTATCAGTAGTAAGGGAATTTGTTGCTTATTCTTCTGTGACTTGTCGTATTCCTCTCCTCACCTTTACCATAATCTCTTAAAAACCTTTTTATATCGATGGGTCGGCTCTTGGAAATTCGAGAAAGACAGGAGTGAGAGCAACTGTTCGAGAATATCAAGGCAATTGGGTGATTGGCTCCTATAGACACATCCTTTGTGCTAGCAATGTCCAAGCCGAACTGTGGGCTGTAACACCCCTAACCTGTAACCGTCGCTAGATTAGGGTTATGACATTACCGGACAACGGAATCTTTTACGAACATTTCATAATATAATTCAACTAATAGAATCAAAATGTCCCTTAAATAGGTCTTTGAGACCTTAAACATGCTTTAGAATAGGGCCGAGACTAAACCGAACACATATAGAAATTCTCAGAAATTTAAAAAATTTTCAAAGTTACAGAGGCCACACGCCCGTGTGGGCAGGCCGTATGCCTCACACGGCCTCAGACATACCCGTGTGTCTAAGCCGTGTCAAAATAGGGCATACATACTAACTTGTCCACATGGCTGTGGACACGCCCGTTTGCCTCACCCGAAGTCTCTACTGCATTGCACCACACGGCCAGTCACACGCCCGTGTGTCTTGCCCGTGTTCGAGTCTGACTTATTTTGAATTTCAACCACGAGGGACACGGTCGAGCCATACGCCCGTGTGCTCAACCGTGTGGGCAATTATAAGCCATTTTCAAGGCGAAAATGCCACCACATCTTGGGTTATCCCCACAAGCACATACAAGCATATTTCTTAACACAATTGGCAACCAAAAACACACCAAATGGTCATCATATCATCCAATTCAATCTCATTTCTAAGCATAACAACTTATATACTAAATGTAACACCTCTAACCCGTATCCTTCGCCAGATTAGGTTACGAAGCATTACTCGACCCCAACACAAATCAATGCACTTTTATAAAGGTTACTACTTTAATAATGTATACCATTTCATACTATCAAAGATAAACACATATCTCTCGTCCAATATCAAAACATTAACTTACATTTCACAATTAAAATCATTAACAACTAGTAACTCATTATTCTTTGGAACATATACATCACTATCGATTTCATACATCTCTCCTTTCATTATTACCTAAAATTATACCATTTGCTAATATATTTATTCCGCATTAGAGCATATCATAAACATAAATATCTACCAACTCATTTATTCATATAATTACCCATCCCATTTGGCAATGACCATTGCATATATATATATATATATATATATATATATATAACATCATAATCACACCTTAGCCCTCATTTCCCATAACCGAATGTACTTTAACATTCAATATAAACTTAGACTCCAAACAAGACCAACTCATAACCAAGTATTTTATTATATATTTTTATTTATAAAATTTGACATACGGTACATGCAATCAATTGTACTTATATTCCTTCAATTTCTTAAATATACTATATGCATTAATCAAACATAATACCTATGCATTCGTACATACCATATATATATATATATATATAAATATTATCAAGGTATAAAATTACCCTAAATACTTACCACAAAACCATACATATTTAAGCATTATCAACAAGACCTATAAAGCATAAACATATACATTTTATCATGCATAAACAAGTCAACCCAAACATAATAAGATAGCCATTTTCGCATGGCATCCTTATATATTTACATTTACTCCATTTAAAACATTTCAACAAGTAGCTCAGCCTATACATGCCATGGACCTAAGGTTCGAAAAACAAAAAGGTACCAAAAGAGTTGATAATGTAATCGACTTCGACGACGATCCCCGAGCTCAAGCTTCAACTTCAAAATCTAATGAACAATGCATCAAACACACCAAGTAAGCTATTATAGCTTAGTAAGTTTTAAGCATAAAAAAAATGCAAATACTCAATATAAAATTATGATCAAACAACATGATCATTAACTACTCCATATACACAACTAAGTATATCTTGTTACCGTTCAATAATTCACCATTTCAAATAGATTTCAAACCGAACATTCACATGTCATATGCCATTTCGAATCAAGCTTCAATATAAGTAGTTATATTACATTTCTATAAGTTCATAAACAAGAATAACTCACCTCAATAATATTAATTATTCAATTATCACATATTAATTACCTGTATACCATTTCTCGAATACTTCCATTCAATTATCAAGATCTCTAGCCGATTTAACCATCCGCGCACATAGGACAAATCATTACGTAACGTATCGCACACTTAGTGCCGTTACTTGCAATGTATCGCACACTTAGTGACATTGCTTGCAATGTTCCGCACACTTAGTGCCATTGCTTATTTCCCGCACGTTTCGTGCCAATCGACCGATTTCGCACACACAGTGCTCAGTAATTAAATTCGCACACAAAGTGCCATTAGCCGATCATTTTCTTCAATCACATAGACACATAATTTCACTATCATTATCATCTATACACCATTTAAAACACATGTTGATCATAAATCATTCCTCCATTTCAACACCATCACTTTCGGCAATTACTAATACACATAAAAATACATATTCAAACCAAACCATTCTTCTTATGACTTACCATCAATTCGGCCACACACATACATACACAGAGTTGCTCATTCGATTATAACAATCACCTATTCAAGGTCCACATTTGTCTACTACTTAATACATAAGTATTCATCTAATTCAAATATATAAATTTGATGCATAAATCAAACACACATTCGGCCACATATATCTTGCCCAAATGTCATATTCAGCCTTACATAGTTTAATAAGCTTCATTCTATTCAACATATACACATTAATGTTACTTAAAATAAGAATTAAATTCAACCAAACTGCTTATAAACTTACCTCGGAGGTCGATGAATTAGAGCTTCCCGACTATTCGTGCAACTTCATTTTTCTCTGATCCAATCCTGTTTCCTTTTGTTCTTGATCTAAATAATCCCAAATTGAACTCATTCAAATACATTTTATTCAATTTAATCCAAAAAAACTCCTAATTATTAAATTTACCGTTTTACCCCTTGAATTAACAGTTTTTACAAATTAGTCCTTCAAGCATAAAACACAATTTACATGAAATTTGAGCTCATTTCACAAGGGCCGAATATCCTTCTATCTTATTTGAGTCCATACAAACTACTTAATTAACAATTTAATCCCTCAACAAATTATTTTAACATTTAAATTCTAATTTACTCAATTTTACTTAAAGTTCAAGAACAAAAATTGCTACTCTATCACCTATCATCAATATTTTACCATTAATCATCAAAAACATCAATCTTCCTTCAATGGTATCTCATGAAAAATTCAACCAAACTTCAAATTACCACATGGGCTAGTTAAAGCTCAAAACAACTTGCTCAAAAATGCAAGAATTATTTCAATTTAAACTAAATGGTTACCTTAATTAAGCTCCATGTGACCAAAATTTGGAAGCAAAAATTCTCATTTCTTCTTTGTGGTTTCGGCAAGAGGAAGGAGATGATGATAAAAACAAAGCCACTCACTCTCTCTTTATTATATTTTATGTTTTATTCCATCATACTAATTAAATATAATATAACATTAATATATTCATATTTTTAACTCATAAAACAAACAAATATAAAATGTTATCCCATCCTGCCGTCCACTACAAGAGAAATAGAGATAATTGCAACATAAAATCCCCTAATTAAAAGACATATTAATTTAACCCCTCCCCCCAATTAAGTAAATAGCTAATTCTTACCACTCATGCAATTTAATCCTTTTCCTTGAATTGAACATACATGCAATCAAATTATCTTACAATATTTCAACACATGCTCAAACACATAACATAGATATCAAATAAATAATTAAAACATTTTTCAAACTCGGATTCGTGGTCCCGAAACCACCGTTCCGATTAGGGTCATATACGGGCTGTTACATTAAATGGCTAAACAAATTCACAAATAAACCAAGCATGATTCATCCCCAACTTACCATTTCAACATAACCATCATTCATCAAACACATATACTCACTTTGCATCAATAAGCTTATCATTATCTTGACCATTTCATAACCACCAAAACATACCAAAACTAAGCATCATAAGACATGGCTACACATTCAAAACTTAACCAATTATTTAGCCATATCACATGGCTATATACATATCTCAAACATACTCCAAAACAACTATCCTATACATGCCATACTTTAATATCTATACATTTTCAAAAGGTACCAAAATGTGATTTGAGTATTGTGATGACAATCCCCGACGATTCCCGAGCCTTTCGTAGCTTTGAAGATCTATAAAACAGAGCAAACACACACACAAAGTAAGCTTTCAAAAGCTTAGTAAGCCATATACAAATAAACTTAACATAAAATGCACATAATTACATTGATACAATGACATTAATATTTCTTATTTACAATTTCATAACAAGATCTTTAGCTCATTTTTTTAGCTATAAATTGCCAACATATGACATCTCAAAGCATCACTTATGCTCATAATACATTGAAGCATATATATCACATAATATCTCATCAGTTCCATACATCTATTCACTTTGGTAAGTCCATATATATACACTTGCCTTTTATACACATACATAGTGTACCTTTCAAACGTACCTGACTCGTTTATACATTTCACAAAGTCTTACATTTCTCGAATTTGCCCGTTGAACCGTTCGGAACTAATAGGATACTCGAAGTACTCGGAATAATCGTACAATGCCAACGTCTTAAACGTGGTCTTACATGTACTCAAATATTGATGACACTGTCTTAGACAGGGTCTTACACGAATCAAATACGATTTCAATGTCCCAAACATGGTCTTACACGTAAATCTCATATCGATGCCAACATCCCAGACGTGGTCTTACACGTAAATCTCATATCGATGCCAACGTCCCAGACGTGATCTTACACGAATCTCGAATCAACGCCAACGTCCTAGACGTGGTCTTACATGATCTCACATATCGGATGTAGTGACCCGATAGCCGAGTAACCGAAAAATATATTTTTGGTCTCTGTTTTCATAAAATCGAATCGTAAGTATTTATTAAAAATATTTACGATGTTAGTTGTGTGTTTAATTAGGTTTTAATTAGGTGAATTTGATTTAATTAGAAGTATTTGGGAATAAGGATTAGATTGAATTAGGTGTAAAAGTTTAATTAAAGATTAAAGAAAATAAAAAGGATTAAAGAGGAAATTATGCCTATTGCCAAACTTGAGGCGGCATAAGCATAAAAATCTAAGATTTTTATGTGTGTTAAAATATATTATTATTAGATAACTATATTAATATTATATTATATTATAATAAAGCAAAGAGATAAGAGAGAAAGAACAGAGAAACAAGACGAAACAGAAATCAGGGGAAAGAAAGAAAGAAAGAAGAAAAAAAAAAGGGGGGGGGAATTGAAAGTTTGAAGCTTGGAAGTTTAATTGGTAAGTTAATTTAGCCATTTTTCTTTTAATTTTGATGTTTTATAAGTTTTAGGACAAAGTTTAGATGAATTTAAGTTGAGGTTTTTGAAGTTTTAAAGTTTTTGAACATAGCATATGATGAACAAAAAGATGAATTAGTGTTTTAATTGAAAGAATTTGAAGTTAGAATTGGGTAAAGAATTTAATTGTAAAATAAGCTATAAGAAAACTGTTTTGGGACAGCAACAGTAGAGTAATTTTGAAAAATCACTAAAAATCGTAGAAGTGGAATTAGAAGCTGTGTGAGATATAAAATTAAAGCTTAGTGAGTTTATTTTCATATGAAAGAAACAGGAAAAACAAAGGAATTCTGTATTTTGAGATATTTAGATTTTTGTAAGACTGGTTCAAAGTGATTTCGAGTTCCCCTGTTTTAACTTTAGAAAATCATAAAAAAATTGAAAAAAATAATTATAGGCTTAAATTTATATGTTTAGAATCTGGAATGAGTCTATTTTCAATAGAAATAAACGGGAACATCATTTGAATCCTGCATGAAGAGATAATTAATTTTTAGTGAAGAAGGGTCAGAACTGCCAGACAGCAGAATAGGGGTGACTTTAATGAATAAACTGTACTAATTGGCTAAGCCAAAAATTTTGGAAATTTTATGGTATGAACATATGTGAGTCTAGTTTTAGAAAAAAATAACTCTTCTTCATTTGTAGTTCTGTAGCTCTGGAAATAAATAATTTAGTGACTATGACACAAATAGACAGCTTTGAATAAATTTATGAGTAAAGGATTAAATTGAAATGTGAGCTAAGTAAGAAAGGATGGATTTATTATATTATACATGTTTATTTTATTAAATAGTACAGGAAGTTTATTTGATTAATTTTTAACATATAAATGTTATATGTTTATATGAAATTGAAGAAAAAGAAAAGAAAGGAGAGGACCGAATTGAAGGAAAAGGAAAAGAGAAGGCTAATGAGTGAAGGAAGAAGAACTTATATCACCTCAACCTTTTGTTGTAAGTACTACAAGAATTTTAAATTATTGTTATTTATTTTTTGAAATATTTATGTGAATTATTTAAATGTATGAGATTCAACTTTAATGCCCAAGTAGACGAAATTTAGAACTACTAGGATATTAGTGGCATGCCATTAAGGAACTTTAGCGCGCTCTCTGATTATCAGCACGTTAGTGCTCTCTGATTATCAGCACGTTGGTGCTCTCTGATTATCAGCACGTTGGTGCTCTCTGATTATTAGCACATCTGTGCTCTCCGTATAGCACTTTAGTGCTCTCTGTTCACTTGTGCATCATAATGCACCTCTGTATTTGTTCCGTATATCCGGTGTGTTCTATAAAGTCTACTTTGGGCTAAGAATGTGAAATGAGAACAAAAGTGAATTACTGATGTGTTAAGGTAAGTTTTATACCTTATAAAAGATAAGTTAAATTTATTTAAAGCAATGCATAGTTGAAGAGACTTACATGTGAGTAGATATGTAATATTTGCTTGAGTTTAAAACATTTTGTTATGATTACTTATTTAATTATTCTTATAGTGCTTACTAAGCCTTCACCGGCTTAACGCGTTTATTTTAACGCGTAGGTACAATTAAACCAGAAGAGATAAGTTCCAACTAGAAGATCTCTCACCTCATCACATCCTCAAGGACTACAAAAGTAGGTATTATATTTTGTGTTAAAATGGAATGTACATATGTAGTTTAAAGGTGTTCCCATGTGATACGGACTAAAATGTAGATTCTTAAAATTCTATCTATTTTCAGTTACTTGAAGTATTTTGGTATATATGGAATGAATTAATAAACAATAAATATGTTTGTAAAAATGGTTGGTAAGTCAAAATATTATATTCAAATGTTTTAATTAAATAGTATCTAGCCATAACCGTTTTGGCACCAAATGTAATAGTCTTATACCGGGTTCGCATAATGGAACCGGGTATAGGGGTATTACTTCGAAAACCTATGTCATGACATATGTAATCCTATCTACTCCTAAGTTCGTACGAGACTTCTCGGACATAGATACACTGTCGATACTATCTCAAATTCCGTGTACATAACATCTCAAGCATATTCAACACAAGATAAATTTCATATATGCACAGTTAACTCAATTCAAATGCATTTATTTGTATATCGACTTATTTCGTATTCAGATAAACGGAAACGAACTTGGCTATTCAATTACTTTCAATTTCCCACAATCTAAGTCTGTTTTCTTCGGTTCTTGATCTATACATATTCAAATTTAACTCAATTATTCACTAATTCATTCAGTTCAATCTATAGACACATATTGAGGGCAATTTACAAATTAGCCCTCACATTTTGACATTTTAGTCCCTATTTCACAAAATCACAAATACACAAAATTTCATATTACCCATGCTTGGCCGAATATTCATGTAGTCCATACAAGTCCATATATTTCATTTATTTCACAATTTAGTTCCTCAAAATATTATTTTCTCAGTTAAGTCCAAATTACTCAAAATCATCAAAAATCCAAAGACAAACTATGTTAATCTATCACATATATTTCATATTTCATCACAAAACTTCACAAAGCTCATGAATTCATCCATAGCACATTTCAAATTCATCATCAATTCACAAAATTTAAGCATGGGTTTTGTAGAACACTAAGCGACGATTACAAAAATGTAGAAATTATCAAAAACTGAACAAAAACTAACCTTGAATTTGGACTTGTAATAGCCAAACATTCAAAGACTTTAAACCTATTTTTCTTTCTTCTACAATCGGTGGATGAACACCTAAAATGGCCATTATTTTAGGCTTTTGTTTTATTCTATTAACCTTATTTAATCATTTACTAATTTAGCCTTTTTAATTAACATAAATAAATTCCACTAACTATGTCCATCTTTGTCATTTAAAACATCCAATGGTTAAATAATCACATAAGGGCCTTATCTTTAAAAAGACACATCAATTCAATATTCAATCAAATAGAAGGTCACTTTTACATTTTATACAATTTAGTCCTTTTGCCAAATTAAGCACACAAAGAGTAAAATTAATTCGCAGAAATTTAACACATACTAATTCACATGCTGTGGACACGAAAAATAATATTAAAATATTTTTCTAACTCGGATTTGTGGTTCCGAAATTACTATTCCGACTAGGGTCTAAACCAGACTGTTACATGGGCACTCAGAGACGAGCTTCAACTAGCTAAGTCTCTTAATCTCAACGACCTTGAGATTGAAGTTGATGTCACCACTGTTATTTCCTTCATGCAAAATAATAATTCTACTAATTTGGTTTTATCTCTTTTAATTAAAGAGTGCGGGATGCTCGAGCAATCTTTGACTACTAGACATTTGTTGCATATTTTTTGGGAAAAGAACAAATGGCACGATGCACTTGCCCAGCTAGAGAGTAGTTTACAATTTAACTATTCTTCAAACGAGGCTTTACCGTCTTTTTACTGTTTTTGGAACCTTTACTGCTTACTGACAAGTATGATTGTGTTTTATATGGAGCTTGACTTTTTTAAATTTTTATGAATCTAATTTCCTTTTCCAACCAAAAAGAAAATATAACCAGCATATGTTGTGTTTCATTGCAACTTTTGAGACCTACATGAGAACAAATTTAAGTAAATAGTTGAAAAAAACGACCAACCAAAATAAAATGATACGTCAATTCAAGATTCTAAAAAGAGAAATCGCTTTTGTATCAAAATGCTATTTTTTACTGCTATTTGCTTTTGAAACCGAAAGCAAACAGTTAAAATGAGAAAAGTAAAAGGAGTCATTTACTTCTATCCCGAAATCTGCAACACCAACGCCCTTGTATCAAAACTATTTCCTGGCTCTCCAAAATAATCTCGTGTAGTGAAAATTAAAAAGGTAAAACACATTACCAAAATAGACTTACTTCCTTCCTTAATCTAACTCTTAATTTTTATTAACACTTAATTTTGATTATTAACTCTTTAAAAGAAGTCGAATTATTTTTGTTAACTTTTTAAACATAACATTTTGCATAACAAGTTTCATGTATTTCATTTTTTGTATTTGTTTTTATTTTTATTTTTTAAATTATTTTTAACATGATATATAAAATAAATAGTGCCATGTTAACTTGAAGTGCATATGAACTGTCACAAGAGTTGTCACATCAATATTATTAAAAAAGATTAATGTTTTAGTCAAAGTTTTTAGAATCGGCCCAGTGGTTGAACTAGTCGATTCAAAGCTATTCTATAGACTAGTACCCTAGTTAATTTTCAATCCAACCATTGTAACTGACTAATCCGGTCCACTTCACACATCATTGGTTTTAACTAGCATTTCTATTAAAGAAAAAAATTGATTAATAATGAAATTTAATTAAAAAATAAATATTAAATTAATAAAAAATATAAATTAAGAATTAAATTTATTATTATACTTAAATAAATAGATAAAGTAATTGTAATTTCTTAATTTAGAAATACATGAATCGAATCGCTTCAGCAAAAGAGGTGTGTAAACTAATGACAAAAAACATTTTTTTTTTGAAGAAATGTTGTTTTTCTCCCTTTATTGTTTTTGCATGAAAAATCTTTTGATTAAGAAAATTCAAAAATGTACATGCATAAATGTAAGAAGAAACAAAAAAAAATTTACAATATATTTTATAAATGTTATATAATTATAATTCAAGTCAAAATTTGATTTAGGATTTGACTTGATTTAATAAAAGTCGACAAACGTCTCAAAAGGAAGAGGGTTTCTTCTTCCTCTAAGTTTCTGGTTCTCTAATCTTAAAGAATTGAACCACTGGACCTTATCTCTTTTCACGACTATTGATCTAATGTATCAACAATAAGATAAGGGTAGAAATTTAGAAAGTAGATAAAATATTTAGCATATATTAGCAAGTAGTATTTATCGTTAAATCGAGAGCTTAATTTACTTCTTATTTTTTAAAAATTTTATGATAATATTTAAAATGTATTTATTAATTTTCATAGCGGTTTTTAGTTTTTAGTGGTGCAGGACATTTTGTTATGAGACCGGTGTTAAATAATGATTTTGGCTTCTAGTTGAGGGATTAAGCTCAACTGCCTTTATTGTAACAAAAAAAAAAGTACTTAGTGATTTTATTTTGAAAACTATATATTATTATTAATACCATAAATTAAGAAGTTTAAAAATAAGAGTAGTAGTATATACGCGCGGAATATATCTCAACAGTAAAAACCAAAGAGTGTGTGTGTGTTTGTGTCCGTGAGTCACCAACAGGACACCCTCGCAAATTCAGCATTATCTCACTCGCATAACATAATAAAGTAGATGGTAGAAACAGAATACTTCTCCTCCTCAAATATTAACTCATCCTTTTTCTCTTTCCCTCTGTACTCTCTCTCCTTACTTTTGCTTCAAGTTGCAACTGTGTACTCTTTATGTTCTTCTCTTTTTTCTAGTTGTTTGTAAAAAAATTAGAAGGAAAAATAAATGAAGATGAAGGTGAAGGTGAGGCATATAGTGTTGAATTTGCTATGGGTTTCCGTGTTTTCTCCCATCTTTATTTACACTTACATGGTCGGCACTTTCTTCGATCCCTCTTTTTGTATGTCTACTACTTCTTTTCTCTCTTTAATTATTTCTTTTTTGATCTTACTGTTGTTTTCCATCGTTCACGTTTCCCTTCTCTTATTGTAATTTTCTGCAGCGAGACTCGATTTTCTTGACGATGTTTTTGTAAGTTCCTTTTTACAATTCTTTCATCATTTCTCATTATATGAACTACCCAGAATTTTGAATTTTCCTTCCTTTTTTTTCTTCAGACGTTGTCCGGGGATACCAGCCATCTCCATGGTGTTCCTCTGGTAGTAATATAATAAGATTAGTTCAGTTTATTTTTCATGGCTGGCTTGGCTTTATATGTTGACATTGGTATTGATTTTGGTCGTAGGAAACTTCCACAGCCCTCAAAAAACCCGTTGGGGTCGTATATTCCGACCACTCGGCTAATTCCTTCCCCAATGGTAAAACATGAAGTGTAAATTTATCTACTTATTTAATTTAAAATTTGGAGAATTGGATGATGATGATGATGTTTTTAAATTCCCAAATTACAGAGACGACGGAGCATAAATCTACGAGAGTGCTTTCTGCTGCGAGTGAAGAACGTCAACCCCTACTAAACAACCCCATTACACAGGCCAATGAATCTCAACTCTTGGTAATTTCTTTCAGTCTCATTACCATATCAATAACATGTTACTTGCAATCTCGCATTCGATTTCAATTTATGGTTGTTCCTCTTTCTTTAGTCTTACTATCCTACTTCCATGGTTACTTTCCTCTTTATGTGGTAAGGATTTTGAGTCTTCATGTAGGCCTTGTTTGCTACAATGGAAATGCTGACTGTTACTCTTTTCTACGGTCTGTTTCTAAACCTTTGCTATATGAGGAGCTTCATTTGTCTGCAATACATATAACCCTGATCTTCTACTTCTAACCCATCATTTTCTCTTTCGATGTCCTAGTTATCCAACGGTTTCCTTCAGTTTTGAGTTGCTATATAATCAAAGCATTCCTTTGATAATGTTTGTGTTAACTTTAACCTCTTAGAGATGGCATTCACTAACCCTTTCGAGGTTGTTACCCCTTTATTCTATTTTGCCTATCGATAACTGCTTAACATTTTGGAATAATTGTTCTCTACAGCTAAAACTAGTTTCTTAGTCTTTTACACGTTTCCAGGTTTCACAATGAAAGGAAACTTCTAACATGAATGTATATGTAGTTAACAGTTTTTTTGCCCTGCTTTCTCTGTCAATAGGCTATAAGCCTTGAGGAACAACACACGCTACCCCCTGGTAAAATTGAGCAAAAAGAGCATTCAGTTAACAAATCTGACGAAATGACTGAAGCGGCAGATGTTCAGGTCCGTCGACTCAAAGACCTGCTCATCCGTGCGAAAGTGTACATCTCCCTTCCAGCCATAAAAAGCAACTCGCGTTTGACAAGGGAGCTTCGGTTGCGGATTAAGGAACTTTCACGTGCTATTGGTGATGCAGCCAAGGACACTGATCTGCCAAAAAGGTAATGCATCTTTCTGAAACAAGGATGCTGCTCTTATTTTAATTATTTTTAATTTCTTTTTGTTTGGAGGATTTTAAGTGTAGAATGTGGCTTCCACTTTGCTTTTATCCATCAACATGAATCTTATTGTTGCAGTGCCTTTGAGAAGTTGAAAGCAATGGAGCAATCATTAGAAAAAGGTAAGCAGATTCAAGATAACTGTGGTGCTTCGATAAAAAGGCTTCGGGCTATGCTCCACTCAACTGAAGATCAACTCCGAGTGCACAAAAAAAAGACCACGTTCTTGGCACAGTTAACTGCAAAAACCCTTCCCAAAGGTCTTCATTGCCTGCCTTTGCGTCTTACTACTGAGTATTATACCTTGAATTCTTCACAACAGAACTTTCTAGATGAAGACAAATTAGAAGACCCCCAACTGTACCATTACGCGCTTTTCTCTGATAATATATTAGCAGCTGCTGTTGTTGTAAACTCAACCATTTCCCATGTTAAGGTAAATGTACTCCCCTACAGAGGCTTAACTCATATTTTCAGTCGCCAATGGAAAGTGAAAACGGTTTCATTTTTAATCTTAAGATTGTCTTAATCATTTTGTTCATAATTTTCATGATTTTGGTTGACTTATTTAACTCATTAAGTTTTCTTAATTCCTCGCAGCATCCTTCGAACCATGTTTTCCACATTGTTACAGATAGGCTCAATTATGCAGCAATGAGGATGTGGTTTCTGCGTAATTCACCAGGGAAAGTCACCATACAGGTTCAGAACATCGAAGAACTTACATGGTTAAACTCAAGCTACAGTCCAGTCCTTAAGCAGTTAGGTTCTCCTTCGATCCGTGATTATTACTTCAGGGCCCACCGGACTAATTCTGTTTCAAATCTGAAGTACCGAAACCCAAAATACTTGTCCATCCTGAACCATCTTCGGTTTTACCTACCAGAGATCTTCCCAAAACTCAATAAAGTGTTGTTCTTGGATGATGATGTAGTAGTCCAGAAGGACCTTAGTGATCTTTGGTCCCTCGATTTGAAGGGCAACGTTAATGGTGCTGTTGAGACTTGTGGAGAAAGCTTCCATCGATTTGATCGGTATCTCAACTTCTCACATCCTCTAATCTCAAAGAACTTTGACCCACATGCTTGTGGATGGGCATATGGAATGAACATTTTCGATTTGGCGGAGTGGAGGCGGCAGAACATAACAGAGGTGTATCACAGATGGCAGAAGCTGGTAAGTAATGTGTAAATGCTGGCTAAACAGATAGTAGGATAGGCATTAAAGTAACTAGAAACCAAGTGAGTTCATCTTGTTTGCATTGCTAGTCTTCATTAGAGATCAGCTACTACCCTATGCTAGTATATTATCTTTATTATTATTATTGAAGGAAATTTTGTTTGCAGAATCATGACAGGCAATTGTGGAAGTTGGGGACCCTGCCTCCTGGTCTCATTACATTTTGGAAACGCATTCATCCCCTGAATAGGTCTTGGCATGTGCTTGGGCTTGGCTACAATCCTAATGTCAACCGGGGGGAGATTGAACGAGCTGCTGTTATACACTATAATGGCAACTTGAAACCATGGTTGGAGATAGGCATACCCAAGTACAGAAACTATTGGGCAAAGTACGTAGATTATGATAGTGTGTATTTGCGAGATTGTAATATCAATCCATAGAAAGCCTTCTTTAAATGTCCTTACACATAATGAACCAAAAAAGAACCTTACATATTGTTTAGCGGTGAAGATGTTAATTTAGATTCATTCTTTCTTGTATACATAGTCAATTTTGGTTTTGGTTTTTTCGGTTTCTTGTCACATTTTGTTACAAAATCATGTTGATGTGGCTATAAGTAGCTACGTATGAATATGATCTGTGGCCATCATCTTTCCAAATTCCCAAGAAAGATTTCTTGATTTCTTGAGCAAAAGAAAATAAGAGAAAACTAAAAAAAAACTCTATCTATTTTTCGATATCTTCTTTAGGCTACAACAATGCCTATTTATAACAAAAATTTTTAACTCTAATTTATTTACAATTGAATTCCGAATAGTATCCTGATAATGATGCTTTAAATGTCAGCTTCATGGTTGTTTCCACGTAGCTTCCTTGATGTGATGGTAGCCATTATGGTTGTTTCCACGTAGCTTCCTTGATGTGATGGTAGCTATCATGGTTGTTTCCACGTAGCTTGTAATAATTGCTGCTTGCATTATTGCTTACGTCATCTTCTATTACATTGATGGTTGCTTACATCATTGTCTGCGTCACTTGTTTGTCTCATTTGTTTATGGACATCATTTTTCCACGTGTTGTATTTTTGTCTTTATCCTTCCTGGATATTTCTAAGATTCATTTCTTCGATTTCATCCAGGTGCAGTGATTAAAATATTATGTTAAAATATTTCGGCTCTTAGTAAAGGTATCAATAGTTTAATAGATATGACGTCTATATACTTTAATAAACTATATACTAAAGTTAGTAAAGTAGAAGAAAAAGTAGATAATATGGGAGTAGTAACGGATTTAGATTTGAATAACAAGTCTAAAGAATTATTATCTGATGTTAATAATAAATTAGATCAGGTTATTATTAATAATAATAATATAGAATCAGATTTAGATTTAGGTCCTTTATATTATGGTAATAGTAATGTTATTTTAGCTTTATCAGAAGAGGATGAGTCTTCGGATGAATCTTCAACTTATAATAAAAAACAAAAAAGAAAAGAAAAAAGAGAAAATATTAAAAAACAAGAAAAATATGATTTTGACTCTTATAAAACTCTAATAGAACATTGGAAAACCCAATTTTCTAAAACAGAAGATAAATATGAAAGAGTTGAATATCTAAAGTTAATAGAAGAACTTTATGAAAAACATAAAGACTTATTTACAAAGTATAATTATCACTATATGTTAAAATATGATACTACAGATAATAGTAATAGTAGTAATTCTGATAATTCTGATATAGATATTAATGTAACTAGTCAAAATTCTGATGAAGAAAACACTTCAACAGAAGAAAATATAGAAATTCCTGAACCTATGGATATTGAACAAACAGATCCATACGATTATATAATACCTAAACCTTGGGAAATTGATAAAAAAGATTTTTATGGTAAGAGAAAAATAGACTCAGATCTTCAAACAGATGATCATATGAGAGCTAGTAATAATAATTATGAAACTGTTGAAAACACAACAAGAATATTAGGTAATAAAATAGAAAATATAGCTACTAATGATATAAAATTGGAAACTCCGGGAGAAACTAGTCAACCTACACCTATACCGTGTAAGATTGATGATTTAAATAAAAGAAATGTTGCTCAAGGAGGAATATATTTAGATTTAACTAATATTCCTTTATCAGAATTTGAAAAAACAATAGATGATTGGGCACAATCTATGACTATTGTTGTAAACAACAACAGTACAGTCTGGTCAAAAGAAAAGTTTTTAAATTATTTTGTAGGAACTTTTCAGGGTGATGTTCTACAATTTCTCAGAAGATGGGAAGAATCTGAGAAAGGAAAAGAACAAAAAGGTCAACTTATTAATCAAATAGGTTCTCCTAAAGATTTATTAAAAGGATTAACTTTAATTCTAAAAACAGAATTTTGTGGTTATACTAATAAAAAAGACCAGGATAGCCAATCCAGCTATATCTTGTCAAAATTAAAATTATGTGATATTAGATATTTAGAAGAATTTTCTAAAAAATTTCTTCATGAATATCAGAAGTTAAAAAATGATAGTATAGATCATTGGAAAAACCAATATTTTCATAAATTACCACCACCATGGGATGAAATTTGCATAAATAAATATGCTTCTTTCATAATAAAACATAGTAATGATAATAGGATAGATGTAGCAAATATAGATACTATAGGTAATAGAATTAATTTTGCTAAAGAAAGAATTATATTACATTGCTTACTAAATTTTTTTTTTAGTTTTCTCTTATTTCCGCTGCTAACGGATAATCTTCAATTTCCATTTCAACTATTTTTGTTAATAACGAAATGGCTTCTTCATTTCTTTCGACCTGGGGTTTTCCAGTGTCATAAGCTAAAATTCTTTTTCCATCGATCCAGAATATATGAGTATCTTGATGAAGAAGATGCTGGGCCATGGTCATTAAATCAATTCCGGCTTGGATTTGATAATGGGAAAAATTTTTATAACAATTGTCAATGGTTTTTGACAAATGTTGTTGATTTTCATTAGCTGCTAAAAGGGATCTTCCTCCAAGCACTTTATGAATAGTCCATATTTGATATGGCTGATAAAATTTTTCTTTTTCAGCTATACCAATAAGGCTATTTATTTGTATATGAAAATAGTAGACGAAATCGTTTATATCTATAAAATTTGATAGTCTGGATTTGACTATGGCTGGAAAATCTTTTAATAAATGAAAAGAAAGATTTTGAACTGTTATTTCTTTAACAAATCCACATTCAATACTGTTTATATCAAATGGTTCATGATTTAATCGAAATTTGATAGTAGGAAATTTTTCTCCTATATCATTTGTAAAAACATAAGCTTGTAGAAAATATTTTGAAAAAGCTTCTGAAAATTGAGCTTGCTGATTGCAAATAGCTCGATTTATTTTTGAAAAAATATCAGAAGGTAGAATTTGTCTACATTTGTTATATAGACATATTCTAAACATTTTATTAATAATAGGACTGTTTTTCCCGTTATCAATAAAATATTGGAATATATCAAGAAGATTGTTTATCTCCTTAATATCCGTATATTCAATTAGGATTTCATCCCAATCTTGATATAAAATAGATTTTAGTAATAAATCTTCGGATTTATTTTCTTTAGTTGTTTTTTCAACTAAGAATTCCGAAAACTGTGTAAGAGCTTTTCTGAAATTTGCTCTTTGCTCAAAAATATGGGTTTTCCATATTTTATTTATAAAATTGTAATATTCTAATGGTAGCCCTGGATTATAAAAATCTTTTAATTCAGGGAATTCAAGATTTTGTTGTTTTTTCAACAAATCTTCTGTATTTTTTATAATTTCAGAATAGCTTTTTTGATATTTTGAATATGGATTTTGTGAAAATTCAAAATAACTCACCGGGGTTGGTGATTGTGTTCCAAATGGTTGGTTTACCATTGGATATGGTACATAATATCCCTGATTAGGATAAAATTGTACTTGTGTAGGTGCAGCAATAAATCCTTGTTTAGGACTCATTGGTTTTCCCTTATTGGGTTTTTTATGGATAGTTCTCCATCCATCATTTTCTTTTAGAGGTTGTTTACCTCTATCCATAAGGCCTGCTAAGAAAATCAGCAAACATTAGTAAATTTAAATATATGACTTTCTACTAATGGTATTTCTATAGAAGTGTTTTCTATAGATAACATAACCGATTTTTTATTAACAGTAAATGGTAAATATTGATTTATAAAATTATTTCCTAATAAAATGTCTCCATACATATCAGGTAAACATAATATTTTTGGAATTATAAATCTAACATTTTTTTATGTAGATTGGTATATTTTTTGCTTTATAATAAATAGTAGTTTTGCTACCATTTATTCCATTAATATTTACTATTTTTCTTACAGGTTTCCAATATTCTTCAGGAAGAACATTCTTTTTACAACTACTGGTTGTAGCACATGTATCTAATAAAGCCTGTAAAGAATATTTTTTATAATCTTTACCATGTAATGTAATTTCAATATATTTATTAAAATTTGTAATATTTTCTGTTGAATAGTTTATATCTTCCATTCTAGTGTTTCTAGAATTTCTACTAGGTGTAGTAGGAAAAATAGGAATATGAACTGTTTTCATACCTATTGGTGTAGAAGTACTTATATTATCTTCTTCTTCCTCTAGTTGAGAACTAGAAGGTAATACTAAATTATCATCTGTATTTGTTATAAGATTATTTCTAAAATATAATTTATCTCCAGATGACATATATTCAATAGTACTTACTGGTTTAGAAGTACTAGCATTATTAGTTTTTTCTATCATCCAGTCTTTTGGTATTGATAGATCTTTTAAATGTAATAATTTTGGTTGAATTTTTGTAGTAAACTTATTAGGCTCAAAAAGCTCAATTATTTTATTATTTATTTCTTTTATTTCAACCTCTACTGTATTAGTATATCTAAATCACTAATATCAGAATTTTTTGTCTGAATTCTAAGGCAAAGACACCCTTATTTTCTCTTATTTTCTTTTGCTCAAGAAATCAAGAAATAGATAGACTGAGCGTCTTGCTCGTTTGAATTTCTTATTATTATCCGCTCGCCAGCCCACATATCATACTAAAAGCTTTGTAACGAAACCTGCTTCTTCATCATATATGTGGGAGTGTAATGTGAGGATTAATGAATTTGGTCACCGTGGCAGGGTCGAAGAGGCGAAGAAACTGTTCGACGAAATGCCTCAGTCTAAAGGATGCCGCTTCTTATGCTTCCATGATCAATGTTTATTTGAAAAATGATGATCTTCCCAAAGCAGAGACGCTGTTTCACTCCTTGCCCTACAGAAATATTTTTGCCGAATCTGCAATGATACACGGATACGTGAAGGCCCGTCGCTACCTGAAGCTTGTCGACTGTTCAATGACATGGTTGACAGAAATGCCTTTTCCTGGACTAGTTTGATTTCTGGGTATTCTGCAATCGGGCAAGTTGAAGAGGGTCGTCTGCTTTTTGAACAAATGCCTGATTCTTTGAAAAATGTGGTGTCTTGGACGACTTTTGTTTTGGGTTATGCACGAAATGGTTTGATCAATGAAGGTCGCCACATGTTTGATAGAATTCCTGACAAAAACATTGTTGCTTGAACAGCTATGCTCAAGTCTTACGTTGACAATGACCAGATAGATGATGCGTTCAGGTTCTTTTACCAAATGCCTCAAAGGAACCTGACAAAAATATTGTTCCTTTTTAATGTCTTGAGGCTAAGGATCTTGCCTCGTGGAATGCCATGATATTAGCATATTCACGCCATGGATATGGTAAACATATATGCTAACATCAGGTGCCAAACCAAATGAGATCACTTTTGTAGAAATCTTATCGGCTTGCAGTCGGGCTGGTCTTGCGGAGAAAGAAAAAAAGCTATTTGATTCAATTCACGCATTTGGTTTACAACCCAAGGCTAAGCACTATTCCTGCCTTGTGGGCATCCTTGGTCGAGCAGGACAACTGGACAAGGCCATGAGTGTTGTCAAGAAAATGCCCCCATCCAAAAGAGATGGCACCTTTCTAGGAGCTTTACTTGCTGCATGCAGAACGCATGGAGGTCATAAAATAGCAAATCACATTAGCAAACGGCTTATTGCTAGAGCCCACAGATTCTGGTGTCTACGTTCTCTTGGCTAATCTATATGCAGCGCATGAGAAATGGGATGAGTTTGCCCAAGTAAGGAAAATGATGAGGGAGAGGAAACTGAAGAAAGTTGCTAGTTTTAGTCAAGTAGAAGTAGAAGGAAAGAATCATGTATTCTTCGTAGGGGACAGATCCCATCCTCAAGTCGAAGGGATCCATGAAATGCCACGACTTATGCACTACCACCTTCTACGACCGAGGTGGGTTACATTAGATGAAATTGACCACCTAAATGTATCTTTACTCACAAAGTAGTTGGATTTGCAAGGAGCTGAAGAAAAAAGCAGTTTTTTTATGTCATCCAGGTTTTGGTTCACACGGCAGTCAAAATTCACAGACTGTAGGCATCTTGTGATGATCGACAGTGTAAAACTAACTGTCCACAAACTACACATACTTCATGAAATGCTACCGACTTATGCACTACCACCTTCTACGACTGAGGTGGGTTACGTTAGATGAAATTGACCACCTAAATGTACCTTTACTCGCAGTAGTTGGATTTGCAAGAAGCTGAAGAAAAATGGAGTTTTTTATGTCATCTAGGTTTTGGTTCACACAGCACTCAAAATTGGCCTGACTGTAGGCACCTTTTGATGGTCAACAGTGTAAAACTAACTGTCCACAAACTACCCATAGATCATTATATTGCTAAATGATAGTCTCTGTAGATGAGCATTGTATGGTTGGATATGCTTGGAGAAATGCTCTGTTCAATTTAAATACATGGCTGCTGCATTTACATTATCAAAGTAAAGCTCGGAAATCTGCATAATTATGCTTCGAGTTTAAAATGACTTGGAACACTTCATACTGAAAATACTAGAAACAAGAAAAAAAAAAGCTTAATGTTTCCTGGGGTCCCTCACGTGGAACGATGCCTCCGGTGACTTACCCGTTTTAGGATGCAAAGGCGTAGCCGCTTACTAAGGGCTTCTAGCTTTTCTAATTTCTCATGTTTCGGCTTTGGGGTTGTTGAATCTCTCTTCTTCTGTTTCTTCTGCTTCTTCTGCTTCTTTTTTTCCTCTTTGGGTGGATCACTTGATTTTTGCTGCGTGCTTTTCAGAGGTGTTGCAAGCACATCAAGAGTCACCTAATGAGACAGACACAGCCCTCTTTTCGGTAAGAAAGATATGACCGCAAATCAGATACAATTATAGCAATGATGCAGATAAAGGAGGCAGCCCATTCGAGTTTGAAATAAATCATAAATCATGCAGCAAACAAAGGCATAGAATTAATAGCCTGTTATATGCATTATGAGATGAAGGTAAGCCTTCATCACAACATGGTTAAGATTCCTCTTGCCATGAGCAGAGTTAGAGGCAAACAGAGACGTAGAGCAACCTGATTTCCGTTATTAGCAGCCATACAGTCTGCTGAAGATTCTTCATCACTGCCCCCCAGTGAAGAGCACCTTCCCCAACTTTCCCTGTTTGAGCTTGTATATGAGCAACATTCATCACTTTGGCCATTAGGCTTATCCTGCAAATCGGAAAGCAAAAATCTGTAATGAAACAAAGTGTGAATAGCAGAAAAACAAGTTGCTCATAATTTATTTCAGCAGGTTCAGAAACCATGTTCAGTAACAGACAATAGTCACATTGGAGGTGAAGTCATGGGTGCGAAATGAAACTAACATTAAATTGAGTATAAATCAGGGCAGTTTCTCAGGCTAGATTGAGAGTGCGTCAAGCAGAAACTCAATAAAAAAACTACCTACTCTTCCCTGTTAAAAGAATAAAATATACGTATGACAGACTTAAGTGCAGATAGACACAAAGGAAATTCATGGATACCTGTAAATTTGGTTGCTCATCACTGTCAGGTCTAATATTTCTACTAAGCATGGGATCCTGCAATTATAAGAAATAACAAAATTTAAAAATATACTTGGTTCTAGGTTAAGGAGCAAACAAATACCAAAAACAAAGTGAAATGGAATACTACCAATCTAGCAAGTGGTGCAACTTCTGAGACGAGTTCACTAACTGGCTTAGTCATCAAAACTCTAGGTGCAGCAGAAGATGAACTTGGAACATTGGTTGATTCAGTTTCAATGCCAGTGATTATTTCATACAACAGGCTCTAAAAAGAATTACACAAAATTCAAGTTAATCCTTTGGTAGCTATATATCCCCATATTCCAATGTCTACAAAAGCTTTTACAGGACATACTACTATCACCAATTACTCGGGTCAGATCATCTTAGCCAAGACCTTATCCAGGAAATTAATTTCCAGCCTAGGCATAGTAGTCTCCTTGTTGGTATGTTAGTCTATAAGAAATTTGTGAATACATGATTATGGGGATGTGTTAATACACTGAACATTACTAAAAATATATTATTTCTCAGCTGCAACCCAAAAATAACTAAAGACGAAGGAAGGTATGACCTAATCATAATGCAGCCAGGCTAAACTCCTAAATTCTTGGGGGTTTACTGCTACTGATCCAAATCTTAATGGAAAAGCTTTACAAGAGGCAGAGTTTCAGAAGGAAACAGAAAATATGGAAAAATATGTACATCACATAATGCAAACCGAAGGACACTGATATTTGACTCTTAAACTACTTTCTCAAAAGCTCCAACATGAAAAGAAATTCACCTCATCCATGCCAGCACTGACTTTCAAATCACCAAGATCATAGTATTTCTCAAGCTTACTTGAACAAGCAGAAGAAATTTGAGGAGGACGAAGCACATTGAAGAAGAAAATGGAGACTGAATCATAATAAAACTGTGGCCTGGAGGAGTTGTGATCACCATCAAATTTTATAACGTTTTTATCTCCCTGCATAGAATATGCATGGTTAAACACTTCCAAGATCAGCCAATACATCCAAGAAAAAGTAAGAATTTTTAAACGGTAAATTACCGCATATGATTTAAATATGAGGTCAGAGTGATGAGGTTGAATAAATTTGTCCTCACTGGCATGTCCAAATAAAGCTGGAATGAATGTTTTAGGTGCTACCTGTGAATAGAAAGTCAAGAATGTTACTCAAAATAATTAGCAGTAGGTAAAGAAACAAACCCCTCATAAAATGGCGGGAAAAAAATCTGCCAATTGATCTGGAAAATAGGTATTAACATAAAGAAGGATGAAAAAAAGTTAATCAACTCGCTAACTTGTGAACATCAACAAGTTCATTAATATGGACAAACCTTCAGACAGTTTAGATCCATAATGTCAAACTTCGCCTTCTTCTGAATTACACGTCTCATGTACTGCACAGCCATCTTAACCTAATTGAAACAGAAGGCAGGAAATACAATTTATTGCAACAAACCCCATTTTGTCAATTCACATGTCAAGACTATTTCAAAAAAAAAAAAAAAAACATGTCAAGACCAATAGAGTAATTATCATTACTGTACTAGTACCACCAAAACCAGCAGAGATATACACATTCTGATAAAAGCAGCACATTAGCACCACTTGCCACACCTCACATCTGGTACTTAGGTGTGATGGCATTTTCTGACCATACCAACAGACTAATTTTGGACATTTTAGCTGGACCACTCTTTCTACTTCCATTGGGTGGCCATAATGGGTAAAATATGAGATCATGCACCTCATGTTTAGCCCCATTATTTGCTGTGTTAGAGCATGCATATCATTCCATGATTGTTGGTCAATAACATATGATATCTTCACAAGGTATAATTTGGTCTGCATGCCTGGTTGCTTTGAACCCTCAAACTTACGCTAACACAGATGCAGAAAGATTCATACCGTGAATTTAGGAAGCCGGATTTTATACACATCAACCAGTTCCATCATAAGATCAAATAAGTTTGAGAAGGCACTGTCTAACACCATTCCTGCTATTGAAGGATCTTCTGCTCCATAAAGAAGGCTGCATTAAATAACAAAGAGAGAAACCTAACATACTAGTAAGCATACTTTTCCTAGGAAGAAACACAATACATATCTTAGAAGCATCATCAAGAGAATAAGCATTCCAAACAAGGGCTTTGAAACACACCCTGTTTGAGAAAGCAAAGAGTGTCTGAAAATGCAATAAATAAAGTGAAAATATGAAGCACCTGGTGACAGCACCCATTGATCGTCCCCAGAGACCTATACGTGATATTTGTCTTTCACTTCTCAAATATGATACCACGATCTTGAGATCGTCTCTCTGTCAAGAGTTTAAAAATCAATAAAGAAACATATAAAAAGACAAAAAGGAATACATAAATGTTCATTAAACTTAGATAACAGAGGCACTCAATTAGATGGAGTACATACCTCATGCCAACCAAGGCTAACATAATCACCATCAGATAAGCCTGAACCCGAGAAATCAAGTGTGAATACCGTAATATTTGATGGAAGAAGAATTACAGCAGCTTCATTGGCATCAGCCCTACATCCACTGTGATATCAACCACAGAAAAAAGAGGGTAAAACTTTATCTCTTTTTATGCTATGTAATCTTCGATAATGATTCAGGCCAATTCTTTTTTGAGGCACAATCCTATTTAAAAGCTATTTAAATCTAAGCTTTCATTTAACCAGAAGATACAGAAAGAATCTCATACCTATTTCCATGGCAGTATATAACACAAGGGAGTGGAGTTTCTTCAGGGAATGGTGAAGGCATATAATGACTGCAACGCAACTTATGGCCCCTTGCATTTGTAAGCTGTATACATTTGAAATAGATAATCTAACATGTGCCAAGAAGCTAAATATAAAGCCCTGAGGTGACAGACAGAAAAAGGAGATAAAAGGCTAATTAATGTCCATACTTGCCTCCAAATCTTGTCTTTTGAATTGCCTGCCTGCAAGAGTAAACTCCTTTTCCCAAAGATACTGCTCTGGGTTATAATCAGCCCTGCACGTACACATGGCAAAAGCATAAAAGATAGTGACCGAAGGGAAGATCAATGATTGGAGCAGCAGTGCAGCACTAACAACTTACAAGTAGTCAAAAGGTTGAGTAATGAAAAAAGGAGTTGCAAATCAACAAATGAAATGGAGGCAACAGTAATTCGCAAAGACAACTCCTTAACATGCATGCATCATTCAGTAGAAGTATCATCATTGTAACACGTCTCTTTAGTACACTAGTTATTGTTAGACAGTAAGACTCAGTTCAACATCTATTACACAACTTAAGAGGTCATGTAGCCCTCGTTTTCCATATTTTGAAAAAAATTGTTGCAATTGTTGAGATGCTATGCTTTTATGCATGATTTATTCCTTCCTTTAATTTAGATGTTTTCAAGATTGTCGTTGCTCAAAAAAATAAAATTTTAACTATAGCTTTTTCTCTCATCACTCATTCTAGCACTATTTTCGACTAACATAATCTATTTATTTGGTAAATTTTTTAAATTATGCAAATTTTATAAAATTATTATTTAAGAAAAACAGTACCAACTTTCAATTTTTCCAAAAACATTAATATTTTGTTTAAAGTTCTATTTTATAATTTTTTTCATTTTAAAAGATCGAATTAATTTTATTTTATAAACACAAAAAACATATATAAAAATAACATAACTGGTAAATACAGCATTTCAAAAAAGAAAAGAAAATTTGGACTATATTATAAAACAATCTTCAAAATATGGTTGGGTTAGGGTTTTTTTTATAAAGTAATACTTCAATTTTACTTATTCAACATTTTTGTCCACCAACTATTGTGAACTTTTACCATGTTATTACACTAACCAACCAAACAAGGCAGAGGAGGAGCGAAACACAAGGGTATGCAATTTGTTGCAACCCTGATACTAGCACAACTTTTTCGTTGCAAAAGAGACAATAAAGAACTAAAATGCAATGGAAAAATTAGGATAACGGCCTGGGTCGTTTCAGCTTTAAGAGATGAGCAAGGAATTAGAGTGGGGTAGTGTAACAGAGACATACCTTGGCGGTCGAATAACAAAATTGATGAACTGATCAATCATCTTGCTTTGAGCGAGCTTTTTTGGTTATGATTGTGAACCGACAGAAGCGTGTAACTACTCCAGCGCAATGTACGAGCAGGTCCCCAAATTCACCTGTCGAACATTTTAGGTCGCTCCAATTGAACTGTTTCTATCTCTCTTTATAAATAGAGAGAAAGTGTGTGGCAGAGTATGGAAGAAACTTCCTTCTTTTATTGGAAGGAAGGCATCTTTAAGAGGCCGTACATTAAATTATAAATTTCGCAGTCCCACGGAGAGAGTTGGGCAGAATGTCTCCCTCAAACATCGTCACGAAACGTCCAACCTTTCGTGCCAAAGAAAAAATTAATCGTGGAGCTGAATGCGAGCGGTTAGTAACTAAACAAGTAATAACAATTACTAGGAAAGGAGTTAACTAAAGAATAGAACACAAAATCTCGTTCACAACCTTTTTCCTTCCAGATCTAATGCGGCTGGACTTTTGGGTGAAGTCTTCTCGCAATTAAAGTTATCAGCTGAGAGACGCGTGTAGTAGATGGATCTTTTACCTGTTTCTTGGGAAGAATCACCGAGAAAAAGGAAACGAAGTTGAAGGAATCCGATTCCAGATCTCACAAAAACAGGAACGTACTTTTCGAACCAGAAGGTGGAAGAAAAAGTCAAACAAGAGAGAGAATTTTACCAAAAAAATGGAGTATGGAGAGCTCACAGGTTTTGGTGCGACTGTTGGCGGCTGAGAAGGGAGATAGCAGCCAGCAGGAGGCAAGAGCAAGCAAGCACAGCTCAGAGACAGACAGAGGCGGAGAGAGACGGAGCTTTTTCTTTTGTGCCCATTTTTACTGGGTTTGTTTATTTCATAATATTTTATTATATCCTTAAAAGTACTCATTTAAAGTTTTGATTGAATTGGTTTGACGAGTAATATTATAATACCAATTTAATTTAAAAAATATGATAAATATCTATAAAATAAATTCTGTCATTTATCTGGAAACCAATTTTAATTCTTCAAAAGATAACTACAAACAAACTATTGTGAGCATTGGATCAAGTTTATCGAATTGAACTTAAACTTGTAAATTTAAAATTTTACCAATTTGAAAATAAATCTATAATTCAATGAAAATAAATATGATTTGATTAATTATAAATAACATTAGACAATCTTTTCTTAATTTCAAGTTTGTTGAGTGGATTAAAAAAATTCCCAGTTTTGGGTATGTTTTTTTACTTTTCTAACGTCTCTCTTACATTTGGAGTCTCAAAATAGAAAAGAGAAGGAAAAAAACAGTTGCTGTCTCCATAAATATGATAGAAGCGTGGAAATGATTCAATAAAAGTTATTATCTAATCTACACTAAAAATGGATATTTTACTATATTTTAGAACATTTGGCAAAAATGGGAAATCCCACTTAAAATGGTCCTCAAAACCAAAGAAATGGCTATTAAATTCTATCCAAGTGGGTGATGACCAAAAAGAAATATGAATGCGATTGCCTCACACTATTTTAATTTTGAAAAACTAAACGCAACCCAACCAATAAACTTTTGAATTGATTTTGTGAATTTTTTCCCTCACCCCAAAACAAAAGGTTAAATTCTTCAATTAATCACTCAACTTTTAAGTTGTTTTTATTTTGGTTACTTAAAATAATTCATACAATTTCATCATTGCCATTAGATAATGATTGATTTTAATCACCCAAACTTTAAATCTCTAACGACGGTTAACTGAATACGCATATTATGTTTACATTTTACATTTTGATCATTTAACTTTTAAGTCGTTTTTATTTTCATCATCTAAAAAATTCTTTCTTTTAAATAAAAAAACTTGAAAGAATAAAATAAAAAAAAAGTATAAGCTAAAATAATGCATTAAAAAATTCTCAAAATATATCTGCAAAAATTTTAGAATTTTGATGCATTATTTTATTTTTCCAAATTTAAAGTTTAGAACTTTCCGCAGAGAGTAAACAAGTATATTTTGATAAATTTTTAATGATTTTTTTTCATTTTAAAAGAAATGAAAGGTTAAAAAAAGTAAATATATATATATATATATTTATTTCTTTAGCTAAAATTAATAAAATAAAGGAAAATAAATTAATTTTAATATATTTACTTAAGATATGGAAAGTAAAGTAAATGATTTGTTGAAATAAAAATTTTCAATTATAAAATTACTTAAATAACATATAATATTTAAATTGAATTATAAAAACTAATGTTATTCATAAAATAATAATTACAAGTGTTAATAAAAAATATAAATTAATTTGATAAATTGTTAATTTAATACAAACTTTTTAAAAACTAGAGTACAAATAATTCAAAAATATAGAACCATTTACAATAAAGTAATAAGGTGTTAAAAAATGAAAAAAAAATCAATGCATTAGTAGGAAAAAATTTTAAGTAAAAAAAAGTCATTAAAATAAATAAAAGATAAAAAATGACATTTTAAAAAATAAAAAATTATTGTCTTTCCTTTTCTCTCACTTTCCCCCAAATTGGAGTATTTAAAAGATCAAAGAAAACAAAGGAAAGTGAGAAATTCTCAACTCCCTTCACTTATCCAAACAAGGGCAAGAAGAATCCTTTCCTTTGAGTTACTTAACTTTCCTCCTTCTTACCCCAATCGAAACATAATGTTAAACCTAGATCAATACTTAAAAAAAATTCTTTTGAGTGACCAACCTAAAATTTGAGTACTAAAATGAAAATATAAATATAATGTGGTATTTAGTTAACTATTGTTAAAGATTTAACATGACTAAAATGAAAACTTGAATTTATTTTGGTAACCAAAATAAAAATAACTTAAAATTTGAGTGACTAAAATGAAAATGTATACACGATGTGTGTTTAGTCAATCGATGAAAGCATTCTCTGATGCATTTCTTATTTAATGACCAAAATGAAAGCAACTTAAAAATTTGAGTGACCAAATAGGGAATTTACCCAAAGTAAAATAAAAAGCCTCTAGGGAAGGTAATGTGAAGGTAAACCCATATCGCACGGCATATAGGACACAGCTGTTTCCACTCTGTAGTTTCTTTCTACCTTCTGAGTGAGCTTTTTTTTTTTTTTTTTTATCTTGTGAATAGTTTGCTTTCCAACTACAATTCAATTTGGGAATGCGAAACCAACTTTTTGTATCCTAAAGATAAACCACCCAATTTTCAAGAAGCCTATCAGTTAGGGTCATTCACTCATTCCTGAGGCCTCAGAAACAAACCAAAACCATAAAAACAAAACAATAAATGATCTAATGCGTAGTGTAATTGGACTCACCCTGCTGCTTACCAGGCCTTATTTCTTCCGTGTAGAATTACCTTTATACACAGTCAAAACTCTTTCAAGTAATTGTTTCACATAATCAGTTTCATCACATGCTACACTACGACAGTATCGCATCAGGAAATCCGTCTTAACCGAAAAGAGAGTTGCAGAATCTCCTTTTGTATGTGGAATATAATGAAGCTACCAAATGACCCCAACTGTTTCAACATGGCCACCCATCAATTCGACATATTGAAACCTGTGCAAACTGGAACTGCAATGTTTCGATCAAGGTAGATTTCAACAGCTGCTACCTGCAAAGTGCAAACGACAGATCTGTAGGAACTGGAACCTGGTTTAGACCATATATAGCAACTCTTTCTCTAGCTATTGCCTCTTTGAACAATTTCGATTTTCCTTGCAGGGAGAACAGAGAGGGGGATTAGATTTGTTCAAAAATTTTGGAATGTCTATGCTCTACAGGTTACTACTGGGTGTCACTATGCCTTGAAGCTTCCACCCACCATATCCTGCTACAGCAAAAGCCTGAAAAGGTAAGACATTAGGTTCAGTAATGGTTCACCCATTCAAACATTATAAATGATATTATATCTGATATTAAATGGAGATTAAGCAGCACTGGTCAAGTTTTTGCATCTTCATCTCTGTACCTTTCCAAAACAGACATTATGATTGAACCATCGCTTTCTATATATGGAGATTTTCTAAATAAAAAGATAGGGATCAGACAGAATGAACACCATAAATTCACAAGCTTAATTATACTTTTTTAGAAGGGAATCAGTCAATCTAGTTCTAAGCACGGTTAATCCCACTTCTCCCATCTGTCTACTAATGATTTATGATACTATGCCCTAATTTTCAAGGCAACACTGTTTATCAAACAAGTATCAGTTTTCAAAAGTTTTGGCACTAGGTTTCGCAGATGTTTATGCTTCAAGTGAATATACTTCGAAAGTCTATTGAATATCCATCCTGTAGCCTATACATGAACCCCCTAAATAGCATGCTTTTATGTAGGTCACACACTTCTATTCTTCTGACATGTGTCTGACAAATATCCAGCGCAGAATGCATGGCTTTCTGCTCCAAATATAAGGAAAAACAAAGAAAAATAGAATGTAACCACATTAGAATGTATATATCCTACCTTGACGGAGTACAAGCAAAAGAAACCTTATTTCATGCAATTAGTTAACACAGAAAAAAGTAGAAGAAATGTCCAACTACATTTTTTTCTTTCAAAAAAGAAGTAGAAGAAAGACGGAAAGCTTGCATCAGCCTTGTCTATCACCTATCTTGTTCTCAAGAAAAATTTCAATATACCAAACCATTAAATCTGCAAATTCTACAACACAATAGAAATTTCCTTGAAACATAAACTGGATTATGCTTTATAAGAGCTTATGAGAATAGTTCACAAGTCCAAGTTAGCAGCACTTCTAAAGAGGTGCAGTTCTTGCAGATAATAAAAGTAAAATATATAGTAATAAAGTATCAAGAGGCTGGACTCGGCATATACTGAGCTTATAAATATAAGGGCAAACGAAATTGAGACAACATAACTGAAAAATAGTTTATGAAGAGGGGAAATACAACCTCTTCCCATGATTCTCCAGGAGCTTCAAGCAAAGCAGCATTACAAGTCTTGAGCTCTACGGAAGCACCAGTGAACATGGAGGCCGCCTCTTCCCATCCCCTATTATGCCCCATACACCTGTATAACTGATTTAGTGTGAATCTGGGATAAACTATGAGTAGACATTTCTTAGGAAATAAGCACACCATTACACTAATCAGGTTTACATTAAAGAGTGGCAACCTAATGCTTGGACTAGAATGACACGTTGACACAATATAAAGACAGCCAAGGACTAATCAAAGCAGAAGGCAAAAGAGAAACTGACATAATGGTGAATAATTCATCCCTTGAATATTGACATATAGTTCGTTGGAGGTGTTCGGCAGTCTGACCATCCATGGCTGCAATGGAATAATAACTAGATATGAAATGGACCTCCGCTTCCAGGAAACCACGCGCCTCTTCCTGCATGATATTAAGTGTTTCCCTGGTCCGCAGGGCATCACTGGAGCAACATAAATTAAGAGATTGTGAATTCCTTTTTGCTTTCTAATCTTCTGAAAAGCGGTAGTGAGGTTTTCAAAATATGATATTTAAAGAAGATAAACTAGCTAACCTGCATAAAATAAGCTGAGGGATCCAACCCATACGTTCGAGCTTTCGAGAAACCGTTACAGCGTCAACTCGTCCGGTTTTACTGAGAGGGCGGTCATGATCTGATGGGGTTGGTGTTCGCCGAATTGTCGCATTCATCGATAAGAAAATTAAGATAGCAAGATATGGGATTAATAAATAAATAAATAAAACAAGAGGTCAGAATGCTAGTGAAAGGAATTAAAAAAGAAAAGGAACCTCGCAAAGACGGATGTTGCCAAGAACTCTTGGCATGGCGAAGTAGAATGAGGCGGCGAGATGCAGGTTGGGCCTCCGACGCGGCTAGCTCCACCTCCGCCTCCGCCCCAATCATCAAACACCTCCTCCTCCTCCGGAGCAAACAGATAGGAACTGGGGTCAAGCCAATGTTCAATGGCTTGGAGGTCGAGAGGCAAGTGCCCACTCCCACTGTAGCACTAGCATTCATTTCTGATTTCAGTATCTGGAATCTTTGTGCCGCTATTTGCCAAATTGTTTTCCTTTGTATAGATGTGAAGTTAAAAATAATTGCTTGGTCTGAGAATAGGGACATGAAATTAAACATATATTCCCATTACAATAATTTTTTTTTTTCAACTAATCTAAAAAATGGGCATTTTTTCTAATTTCATCTTTGAATTTTGATTTTGTTAACTTATACACCATCGTTTAATTTTTTAAAAAAATTTAATTTCTTTATATCTTTAATACTTTTTGTATTTTTTTAGATTATATATTTTCAAAAATTTTCAAATAATAATATAACATAATCTTGAAATAGTGTATTTTCACTTTTGAAAAATGTCTATATTTAAGAACTAAATTAAAAAAGTTTGCTATTGTTTAAAATTAATGTGCACCTGAATAAATTAGAAATCAAGTTTACAAAAATTACCCAATTTAAAGATTGAATGTTGCTTTAATCCTAAATTAGAAATCAAAGTGCAGATGCATTAGAAATTTAGGTTTTGTTTGGTTGAGAGGAGTCAAAATTAAAATGATAAAATTAGAAGAATAAAAAAATTATTATTTTCTTTCAAAAAACATTTCTTTTTTTCATTGGCATTTTTTGGATGAGAGATAAAAAATGAAAAGAAATTATTTTTTTCATTCTATCAATTGTTTCGTATATTATATATAATTATATTGATTCAAACGTATATTATATATAATTATAATTATAACATCAAAAAATTAAATATATAATAAAATTATTAGGTTTTTGATTTTTTTACATGATATTTAAAATTACTTATAATTTCTATCTACCTATAAATAAGAGAACGTGAGTTCAAAAAGTTTAAACATTAAAGATGACATTCTTAAAATAGACAACTTAAACTTCGAAATAAACTAAAAATCAGACAAAAACCTCAATATTTTCGTTGGGTTATGTTAGGGATTATTATTTTTGGTCATTTCCTGCATCCCCTGTAGCTCTAAATCGAATAGGATGAGTCGCTATACATGATTATTAATTTTACCAATATTATCTATAGGTTAGGAACAGGTGAACCACTCTATAACCTACAATACATGATTATTAATCTCACTACCTACAATACATGATTATACATCGTTTATAAGTTAGGGGTTACTTATACATTATTATTAATTTTATCAATAACAATCTTTTTGTTGGGTCTATAAGTTATGGGTTATTAATTTTTATTATTTTTCGCTGTAACACTTCTTATCTGAAAAACTCAAGTAATGAATATTATATTTAACATTGACTTACAATCAAATACTTATAATTTGAACTTTTATCAAGGTTATGTTACACTTTTTAGAAACTAGTCAGCCTAACAATAAAATTTCATTTTATTTCAAACTTGTTTCGAGTCCCTTTAGGCCCAACAAAAATGTCTCGGGACATTGTCATATTACTATAGAACTTTAGCTTCAAAGTTGTCTTGTCTCAAGACAAATGGGTATAGATCTAGAAATATTGGAGCTTTTGTCTCTAGACAAAGTCCAATGTGTCTCGAGATATGATTTTATAACTTTTTAACTTCGAAATTTTTATGTCTCGAAATACTAGAGTGTATTTCTTAAATTGCTCTGTTCGGACTTAAAACTCATTTTCATCTATAAAAAACAATATTAAAAAACATTTTTAAAAAATATATCTAATTTGAGTATAAATTTAATAGCAATTCAATGTAATTATCAAAAGAAGATAAATTTACCTTAAAGATAGATATATAAATAATTATCACAATCGATTATTGGAGAAACATGTAAAATTATAAATGCGTCATTAAGTGATTTAACTAACTTTTTATTAAAGTCAACAAGGAAATGATTTTTTGCATCGAAGCTAAAGCGATTCTTGAAGGTTTACGTATTGCATGGGAAAAATGTTATAGATAGTTGAGATAGAATACGACAATGACAATGTACTACTTGTAGAGTCCGTTTTTACAGGTAGTGCTGCTAGTAGTAACCTAATTGAATTATTTTTAATCAATATCTTAAGAGGAATTAGAAGACAAAAATTCATCACATTTTTAAATTTCAGAATATGACTGCAGACCGAATGACGAAATGTATTTATGATAATCAGTTTAGATTAAAATTTTTCGAGAATCTCCTAATTTTGATTTAAGAAATTTTACAATCGGATAATGACCTTTTCAGTAAAATTGTTTGATTTCATTATTTTCACTTAATGATGTTTGTTTCTACTTAAGAAAATGAAATCAGGTAGGCGCATCTCTTACTATATATTTGCTTTTATGTATTTAAATAACTTTTTTATCAAGTCAGAATGGCAAAATTGGGCGACTGAGCCTATAAATACACGGCACCATCTTTAGCTTTTCTTTTCCCCTTTTTCAGCTCTCAGTTCATATAACAAATATAATATACGTATATTAGTTACAAATATTATGCATACGAGATATAGAACGCAAGCTAGAAGTATATAGGGTTTTAAGGATTCCCGGTTACATTCGCAAAAAAAAAAATGAAAACAACGGTCTCTTTCTTGTTGATTTATTCATTCCGTTGGTCTGTTTAAATTTCTCAGCAATAACATTTGAAATGGATAATCTCAGGGTGAGCTGGAGGGAGAAGAAAGAAGGCGACTGGAGGAGTTGGTCGAAAGCAATCCCGATGACTCTTCCCTTCATTTTCAACTTGTAAGCTGTAAATAAGAAGAAGAATAATAGCAATTATTGGTTCCTTTCTGTTTCCTTGTTTGTGCGGGTGCTTGTTCTGAGCTAATATCGGTACTAACAGAAGAAATGCACATGTGATTTTGCATTGCAGGGAGTATGTTTGTGGGAGACTCAGACGGAGAAAGAGAAAGCGGCGGAGCATTGGGTGATTTCCGTTAAACAAAACCCTAAGAACGCAGCTGCCTTCACCTACTTGGGCCATTACTACGCCACCGTTTCGGTCGATATCCCCAGAGCCATCAAGTGTTACCAGCGAGCTTTATCCCTTAATCCCGATGATTCCGATTCTGGGGTATCTATATTCCTCCTCCTCCTCCCCTCCCATATTTTTCTCTTTCGTTTTCTTTCTTCTTGGATTGACCTTAAATGAAATAAAACACGCTTACAGGAAGCTTTGTGTGATTTGTTGGATAGTCAAGGCAAGGAGACCTTGGAGGTCGCAATTTGTAAAGATGCTTCTCACAACTCTCCCAGGGCTTTCTGGGCTTTCCGCCGATTGGGTTTTCTCCAGGTTTTCTTTTTTTCTTTTATCACTCGAAAGACTTGATTTTTTTTATTGGTGTGCATCTGCATTCATCAAATTGGTGCAGGTGCATCAAAAGAAATGGTCTGAAGCTGTACAAAGTCTTCAACAAGCTATTCGGGGCCATCCGACTTCTCCTGATTTGTGGGAAGTAAGTTTTTCATTTAATTCTACCATCTACCTGTTCTGTTTTCAAAATGCTGTTTAATTTTGTTCACCCGTTTCTAATAATAACTAATTGTCTTCTAGGCTCTTGGTCTTGCCTACCACCGGCTTGGCATGTTTACTGCTGCTATTAAGGTATTTCACTTTCCTTTCACCTTTTAAACTCATTTTTACATTTACTTTCCCCTTTTCTATTTGGAGCAATATACTCTCCTAAACTTATTCAGTATGTGTTTCGTATATCAAATATGGAATTTGGGCAAGAAAGCAATAAATTTGAATGCCCTCATCAGATAATGCTCCGTAATGCTACAATCTCTTGTGCTTAACTTGGAAATACTTGAAAACAAGCAGTTAACTGCATGCTGTTTTCTCGTGGACAAATGAACATGCAGAAAGCAAGACAGTCCATTCATTTTCGATATTTTATTTTTTGTCTAAATCATATCTATGCTCACCATAACCAACGTTCATATTCAGCTGTCTAAAGAATGTTTTTCATAAATTTATATGCTGGGTCCTATATAACCATTGAGCAATTAATTTATTTTGGCATTTTTAACAGTCCTATTCTCGTGCAATTGAATTGGAAGATACAAGAGTCTTTGCGCTGATTGAATGTGGAAACATCTTTTTGATGCTTGGTTCCTTTAGAAAGGTAAAACCTTTTTGTTATGTTTTACCTTCTAACTCACTGAATGTCATTACCTTTTAATTTTATGAGATAGAACCTACCTTTTCACTTTTTAAGCAATATCCATGTGATAGCTTAGAGTTAAAGTTAATCTCAATGGGATCTTATGAGGTGGTAGTTATGAAATGTTTCACAGTTAGCTATCGATATCCTTTTTTGGCTCAAAATTAGGAATTGATTCCGTTTATTGATCCTTCATTCAGTCATTTGACAAGCGAGTCTAATGAAATCTCGTGTACTCTAATGAAATGTTTCACAGTTAGCTATCGATATCCTTTCAATTCATTCCTTTTTTGGAGTGCTTACGGATGTTAATCTGACAAGTTATGATTTTCATTTATTGCACTACTCATCACACACTCTTTATGAAATGATGACAATCGCGTGTGGTAACATTGTCTTTGTTCATCAAGGGAATTGAACAATTTCAGCAAGCACTAAAGATCTCGCCACAAAACATGTCTGCACTCTATGGACTTGCTTCTGGACTGCTAGGTATGGCAAAAGAATGTAGAAATTCAGGAGCGTTCAGATGGGCAGCTTCATTATTAGAGGTTAGTCATCTTTCAGTTTGATTGAATGGCTTGTAACTTTTATGACAGAAAAGGACAAGAATATAATATTAATATTTTGGTCCTGGATTGTCGCAGGACGCGTGTAAAGTTGCAGAAGCAAGCATCAAATCAGCTGGAAATTCATCATGTACATGGAAGTTGCATGGTGATATTCTGGTAAATAATCTATATTTAGCCCTTAGATGTCCCTTGATTTTTTTTTTTTTGGGGGGGGTGGTGGGAGGCTTTTTCTTTTGGTGGGGTGGGGCTATATTTTTTGCAACCCTATCATGACTGATTCAATTTTGAGGGATATTCTTCTCCTGGCCAGCTTACATATGCACAAGTTTTTCCATGGACAGAGGAGAGCCAGAGTTTAGAATACAATGCAGAAACTTTCAAGAAGTCTGTATATTCATGGAAGAATACCTGTCATTTGGCTGCTATATCTGCCAGAAACTCTTATCAACGAGCTTTGCACTTAGCTCCATGGCAGGCTAATATCTACATTGACATTGCAATTAGTTCTAATCTTATCTCTTCTTTCAATCAGGATTACACACTTGATAAGTGTACTTGGTAAGATCTTAGGTGGTTTTCTTTACAGAACCGTTTCATGCTCCTGCAGTTGGCTTACTATCTTTTTTATCAGGAAGTTACCCGAGAAGTTGGCACTGGGGGCTTTAGCACTAGAGGGTGAGAACTCTGAGTTCTGGGTGGCTTTGAGCTGTTTGTCTGAGTGTAATGCACTTAAGCAGCACTCGTTAATCAGGGGACTGCAGTTGGATGTGTCTTTAGCCTATGCTTGGGCATATCTTGGAAAGGTACCATCCACTTATTTTATTTTCCTGGATTTAGATTGTAATTTGAAAATAAATGAAACCAACTTTGTTATTTATTTATGAATTGACTAATATTGCATTTACAATGTGTTTAGTATGTAGAAAAATAAATCCTGTATAGGCAGGCTATATTCTATGGGAAGAATGTTAGCGATTTCAGATGTCATATTCAATAGATGGTTAGTAGTTGCTGTGTTAGAAGTCACTTTCTATTGATGGTCAGGAGCTTTAAAAATGTGCAATTCTTAGCTTAAATGCAACCCTAAGGTTAACCTTTGAAGTGCGTGCTTAAACTTGTCTTGATCAACTCTTGTTGTTAAGAGTCTAATTGTTGATGCCTTGATGGGTATCTACCGCCTCTATATTTTGGCAGCTTTATAGAGAAGAGAATGAGAAGAAATTGGCTAGGCAAGCATTTGACTGTGCTAGAGGTATAGATCCATCGCTGGCATTACCATGGGCTGGCATGTCAGCTGATGCTTATACTGGGTAAATTTTTTACTTTTTTCTGTTTACAAAAATATTTAGAAATGATTTGTTGGTTAATAGTCATATCAATACTGAACCATACTTAATTTCTTAGGGATTCAACACCAGATGATGCTTTTGAGAGCTGCCTACGTGCTGCGGAGATATTTCCCGTAAGTGTTGATATCATGTTTTATGCTCTCCCAAGGTATGAAATTAACCTTGAATTAATTGTTTGCTGCATAATCCTGTACGGTCAGCAAATAAATTGAGGCCGTAAGCCCGTAACCATATCCTACCAGAGCAGTTTTAACCGCTGGGCTTGACCTGCATTTTACAAATACTTTATGCAACTGTAATCAGATCTTTGCTTTATTTGCAGCTTGCAGAGTTCCAAATTGGACTTGCTAAGCTTGCTTTACTTTCTGGGAACCTTTCTTCTTCACAGGTATTGTAGCTAAAATGTTACAGCACATCATCTTCATAAAAAATAAGAAAAAAAACACACGAGAAAGTCACTAAAAGAAAGTCAACCGCAAAAATATTTGAAGCATACCACTATTTGGGAAAGATATACCTGTAGCAACAGCTAATAAGAACCATGCTTTAACAAGTATTTGTGTGATAGTTCTATTGTTTTATAACAGGTATTTGGAGCTATCCAGCAGGCTGTGCAACGGGCACCGCACTACCACGAATCCCATAATTTAAATGGGCTAGTTCACGAGGCACGTATGCAGTTTCAAGCTGCCATTGCTTCTTACAGGCTAGCTCGCTATGCCATCAACATTTCTTTAGGCACTGTCCACAAATCTCACTTGAAAGACATATCAACTAATTTGGCTAGATCACTTAGTAAGGTAAAGAACCTTTGCTTTTTTTCATGTAAATGTGTAGTTTTTGCAGACTTTTGTTGATATATTCTTTTAATTTAATCTTATTGTCACAGACTCAGTAACATAAAACATGTAGTTTTCCTTTCCTTAATAAGCAAAAGGCTTTTTTCCCTTTTATTTCATGGGCAGGCAGGGAATGCCATTGGTGCTGTGCAAGAATGTGAAGACTTGAAGAAAGAAGGTTTTAATTATATTGATATCTGGTTACTCAGTGGTAGCTTGTTTACATTTTCTATATTGCTATGCTTTAATCTGGTAGGGGAAGGGTTGGACTCATGCAGCAATGGTTCTTTTCAGTGAGTCCAACATTTCACTGAAGTTAGTGCAACGTGCATCTGCTAACATATCATAGTTTCAACTTTCAAGCATAATAGGTGTTTTCTTGGGAAAGCATGCCCCTTCAGTCTTTTAATGGCTATCATGTTCTTCCTGATCTGATTCAGAACTGTGGATAAAAAACATACTTGACTTTTGACTTCACAAGATTCTATTTTTTTTTTAATGATCTAGATTCTATGTTTGATCTTTCAAAAGGCGTGATTAATCTCTTCTATGTTAATATATATTTTTTTGTAAGGTATGCTTGATGCTGAAGGTTTGCAAATATATGCTTTCTCCTTATG
Source organism: Gossypium australe (assembly GCA_005393395.2). NCBI lineage: Eukaryota > Viridiplantae > Streptophyta > Magnoliopsida > Malvales > Malvaceae > Gossypium > Gossypium australe. Next base: position 25,026,871 of record CM016626.1, read on the forward strand.
GCAATTGGGTGAGAATGATTCAGCCCTCTCTGTGACTAGGGCCCTGGCTGCCAGCATTTCTACCATGGATAGGATATCTGCAGCTGTGTCTGTTAGTTTCATTTGTAGATTACTGTACTACATTTCTGGACCAGATTTAGCAATTGGTAGCATTCTGAAAATGCCGAAGGAATTATTTCATAGTTCAAAAATAAGCTTTATTGTGTCTGCCATTAACGCGCTGGATCAGAATAATAGGCTGGAATCGATTATTTCAAGCAGTCGATACTTTCTTGCATCACAGGAGGAGATCACTGGGATGCATTATCTAATAGCACTTGGCAAACTAGTATGGCTTCTTTGTCGATTTTAAATTGAGTATTCTATTCTGTACTAGTTTAGGCCCTATGCATTTAGTGTATGTCACTATACCTTTGGTTTATGCAGATTAAACATGGGACAAAGCACCATCTTGGGTTTCAGAATGGAGTCAACCATCTTAGAAAAGCTCTTCACATGTACCCTAACAGTATTTTAATGAGGTATATTTTGATTCTAGCTAGCAATTTTTGGAAGCCCCTAAGCAATGACTAGGAATTTTAATAAGGTTCTATTAGTTATTACTGTGTGCATATTGATGCTACCTATACTAAACATGCAATATATAATATTTTTTATTCTTAGCTTTCTGTCAACCTACTTGCAATTCTAACATGAGTGTTGTGGGAACAGGAACCTACTTGGTTATCTTTTGCTATGCAATGAAGTATGGGGAAATAGTCATGTGTCAAGTAGATGTTCCATCGTTGACGATTCTGACTCTAAGAACAAAGAGGGTTTAAAATTGGCCTGGGAGATTTCCAGTGCTGGGGCAGTTGCTTGCCATGCGATCGGCAATAGTGAACCGAGATTCTCTTTCCCAACATGTAGCTGTCAATGCATGAGTTCTGGAGCTATGCAAGAATTGCAGAAGTATTTTAACTATTATCTGCTATCAGTTTATTTATTTCTTTCATGGTTTTTGGCTTGTAGGTTATTACTCTAGAAAACCGGTTGGTTTTTGTCTGCATTTCAGGGGGAGTATGTTATTGCAGTCTCTGCATGGAATACATTATGCAATTTCTAAATTTGGCGCACATAATAATTTTCTTTCCTCTCCCTTAAGAAAGGCTGCCTGCATCCCCTCCCCTCAAAGGAGAGGATGCAAATATCTTTGTTTTTAGTTGGAAATTGAGTCTATGAAGACATTCCTTGCAGTTCAGTCTGAACTGTTTTTGTTGGTTATGTAACTAAGGATGACTTGTTGTGTCTATTCTAAATTTGCAGGTGCTTACGGCGAGAGCCATGGAACCATAATGCCCGATACTTGCTTATCCTTAATCTTTTACAGAAAGCACGTGAAGAGAGATTTCCTGTAAACATCTGTATTGTTCTTGAGCGTCTCATAAGTGTGGCTCTTTCTAATGAGTTCTATTCTGGAAAAGAAGCCATTTGTCAATATCAGAAGTTTCAGATTTATTTATGTGCTTCTGAAATTCTTTTGCAAAGGGGGAATGTAATGGGCTGTATTGACCAAGCCAAAAATGCTTCAGCACTTTCTCTTCCAGATAGCTTCCAGTTTTTTGGACACTTACTATTATGTCGTGCCTACGCTGCAGAAGGAAATTTAAAATTTTCTAAAGAAGAGTATGAGAGGTGCTTGGAGCTTAAGACAGATTTTCTAGTTGGTTGGCTATGCCTAAAACTGATGGAATCTCGGTATGAAGAGCAACCTGTTTCAAATATTTTTGAGTTAGCCTTCAAGGAAGGCTCAGAAGGAAGGAATAATTCATGGAATATGTGGATGGCTGTATATAGTTTAGTGATGGGCCTGATATGTTTATGGAATCAGGACTTTCTTTCAGCAGAGGAATTTCTGGAACAACCTTGTTCGTTAACCAGTGATGAGAGCTGCATTTTCCTTTGTCATGGTATACGCCTATTGATGGAGATTATTTTTTTGGATGATTTCTTTTAAGTGTCTAACATGCTTCTTTAAAGTTCAGCTACATATGGTTTTTTTGTACTTCTTTTTTTTGAGTTATAAAATTTCCCTTCACATAGAGACTATATTGATGATTCAGGTGTCACTTCTATGGAGATTGCAAGGAGGTATCATGATTCGCAATTTTTATCCAGTGCCATAAGGAGTCTCAGTAAAGTTCATATAACTTCTTCGGTCCCAATACCCATTGTCTCAGCATTGTTAGCCCAAGCAGAAGGAAGCATTGGTTCTAGGAAAAAGTGGGAGAGAAATCTTCGCCTTGAATGGTTTTCTTGGCCACCAGGTTCACTCCTAGTCCACCCTCTATTTTTAATGTCTTATATATACATACACCCATTTTTCCACTAAAGGTGTATGTGTGCACACGTCTGTGAAATTGGTTGATTACTTGGCATGTTGCTTGAAATTTTGAAGGGATTATAAAAGAACAAGCTCTACCATCAATTGCAATGTTAACACCTACTCCCTTGACTGGTTGATGGATGAGAGTTTCTTGTTCCATATAAAGAGTTGGGGTTGGTGCACTAAACAGATTTCGAAGTGCTTGCTATAGTGTTCAGTGCCTAAATAATGTTTATGTCTTTTAAAGTTAAGCTCTGACCAAAGAGCAATAATTTGATGTCTATCCCAAAACCGTTGAACAAAAATACAAAGAGCCACAAGCAAGTATTAAACATTACCTTTTCTCTTGTAGATGTAAACCTAAAAACTCCCAATTAGCTTTCATCAACTCGTGCCAAGGACCCCAGTTGTCTTGTCAATTACCAGATGTATACCAAGTACAATGATATTTAATTGAATGATTAAAAAATAGGCAAACCTCAAGTTCTGTCAAATAAATATTAAGAAATAAGAGCATTATGATGTTATGTAGCACTAAGGATTGTAATAGATCTGTGACTATTATATCAGATCAATCAGTTTATCTGGGTCTTGCAAAATCGGATCTTGCAACTCTGACCATTAATTTTTATGGCAGTTGTATGCAGGGTAATTGACTGGTGCCAGACAGTAGTATTCGTTGTCACTGAATATTCTGTCAATGGATCCATAGCTACATCCGTCTAATTTCATAAGCTGGCTTGATACATAAATGTTTCTTGACTATGTGATTCAAGGATTCGATGCTAATGCCTTCAATGATAATTCAGGTTCTTTTTTGTTTGTGTATGTGTGTGCGTGCAGAAATGAGGCCAGCAGAGCTGTTTTTTCAAATGCATTTGCTTGCAAGACAGATTGCATCCGAGTCTGACAGTTCATCCAGGGTGGAGGGCTGCCAAAGTCCCCTGCAATGGGTTCTTCGAGCCATTCACACAAACCCTTCTGACTTGAGATATTGGAAAGTTCTGCCAAAGCTTTTGTAACAACAGAGACTCAATTCCGCACATTGAACAATAGCACACAACTTTTCAAGATCCTACTTTGTTTATACAGATTATAGAATGAATCCCTAGGACTACTTGTTCCTCATCTTACAATCGGGTTTTGTAGATTGACCTGTGTTTTCTTGAATGCAATTAATTAACCTCCAATTTTGTCAAGTAATTAGCAGCTGCTTCCTAAATATAGTTATGGAAAGTTCTGACACTCATTGCAGCGATCTGCTATCCAGAAGCAAATAAGAAATTAAGAGAGACCGTGAGCATTCAACGACGAACGAGGCAGTTTCTTCCGAGTTCTTTTTCATTTCCCGATGTCATTTGTAATTTTTCTATAACAACAATAAAAAAGATTGTATGTATGTAGGGTTGTTTGGTTATTTGAATAGGAACGAATTTATCTTGTTAATTGGCATTTGCCAAGAATAACGTGCGCAAATGGTAGCCGGCCATGTACTTATCAAGATGAGGCTGGTAGTCGCAAATAGGGATGTAATTAACAAATATTAAACTGAAGTAGGGTGGGAGTGAGAAATGATACATCTAATGTCCATAAGATTGATAGTAATTTTCAATGCCAGACATCTATTGTGAAGTGCTAACTACAGAGCAGTGATAAATTTCGCAATATTTGTCCCTTCCACTACCACTCAAGTTTCCCATCCTAACCACACACATCGAATTTGAGGGTTCCATTCAATTTGCAAAATGGCCCAAAAAATATCAATGTTACATGTGGAGCATAGAAGAGCCCGTTCGCATCGCAATACTCTGCTCTGGGTATGGGCTTGATCAGCTGAATAACTAGTAGCCTAGTCATGTGAAATAAGTGGGTTAGGTTACAAGTTAGAAGCTTTGGGAAAGAAATCGGAAGATGTTGATGCAAACCTCAGCAATATTTTCATCAAAGCCTGCCTGGGTGAAAGCAGTACACCGCACATCCTCCACCGATTCCAATTCCATGGCTGCTACCGTCCCCGCCCCCAAGTGGGCTCAGAAGACCGTAACTCTTCCTCCCCTTCGGCGAGGCTGCCATCTCGTTACGTCTCAGGTAACAATCCAAGCCTCCTGTTCTTGCCTGTCAATTCCATTTTTTTTCCACTGTTAACTTTTCTTTTGGTAGTCAGATATTGAAGGAAATTAGACCAGATTTATCAGAATTTAAGTGTGGCCTTGCTCATCTGTTCCGTGAGTCTCTCTTTCACTATTTTTCACTTCACTCCTTTCATCCTCTCTCTGTACAATGATTTTTTTTTAGAAAAGAGCTGTATCTATATGTATAACGATTTCAAAATTCCAGTGCAACACACGAGTGCTTCTCTTACTATCAATGAGAATTATGACTCGGACGTTCGTGACGACACCGAGACGTTCCTCAACAAAATAGTTCCTGAGGTATAGAGATAGCAGAATACAGAGTAGAGGGTTTTGTTTTTATTTTCTTTTAAATGGGGCTTGAAATTTCATTCTTCATTTTGCAGGGAAGATCTGCGCCTTGGAAGCATACGCTTGAAGGCCCTGATGACATGCCAGCCCATATTAAATCATCAATGTTTGGCTGCGCCCTCACGTGCGTATACTTCCGTTTGATAAGAACTAAGATTCACTTTTTTTTTTTCTTTTAATTGCTTCAAAGGATTTGATCTTCAGTCTTCATTTCACCTGATCTTTATGTTATTCTTACAGGATTCCCATTACAGATGGACGTCTTAACATGGGAACTTGGCAGGTACATCATATTTGGCAAATACTGACAATGATCATCAAACTGTATATATGGTCTTTATCTTTGACTGCCATATGCATTAAGAACATGAATGTTCCCACTTCTCATGCATTGCATCTCGTGCTTTGAATGCCCTCGCTTAATTTGCCCTGCGATTGCTAAAACTTGGGTTACATTTTGTTTGAATTTGCTTTACGGTTTTCCTACTTAACAAATGGTACAATTTATGCATTGAGATAATGAATGTTCCCACTTCTATGCGCTGCATTTCTTGCTTTGAATGCCCTGTGATCAATTTACTCGGCAAATGCTAAATCATGTGTTACATCTTGTTTGAATTTTCAATTTATTTATTTATTTTTTCTCACTGTTATGCTTCAGGGGATTTGGCTTTGTGAGCATCGCGATGCCCCAACAGCTCGTAGAGTGGTGGTGACCCTCAATGGCATCTGAGGTACTATATACAGAGATGCTCTGTTTCTCTCATCTGTGTAATGGTATTGTACTTAAGATGGTCTCGTAATGAGATTTGATGGGATACATCAATATGAGTTCGAACTCTATAAACTAGTCAGTGTTCTTTTGTCGAAATAACATTTACAGCAAGATGCCATGGCATGATTATAGTTAGTTTTGATCGATCTGTTCTGTCCTAATCTCTGCTCAATCGATTTCATAAGAGTTCTCCCTAACCTTAAACTTCTCTTCCATAGTTATTGTCGAGTAAGAATTTTACTTCTATCCCTTTGCTTTCGTTGATTTCTTCTCATTTTTATTTCTTGTGTAGCTACATTGGTCTTCTTTTTGTTTGTTAATTTTAATTTTAGAGCCCCAGCAAAAACGTGGAGAAACACCCAGGAAAAACTGGCGAGGGAGGTGTCAGGGAGACTACAGCCGCCAGAGGAAGTTTTTAACCCACCTCATTCTGCCGGCCAAAGGCATAAGAAAATGATGGAGGTGATCGGAACCCACTTTATTGTTAAAAAAGCTAGAAAGCTGGGATAAAAGAGAGTTAGAGAAAGCGTTTTAGAGACCTATAATGGAAAATTTTCTATTCACTCCATTTCTCTGTTAAGATTAATTGATGAGATATTTTTTAAACTTAAAAAATGTGCTGGATATTGTTGATCAGTTCACGAAATATCCAAATTTTATTTTAATTCAGACAACATTATTGAAAAAAAATGAAAGTAATTTTCATAAATGTCTTAAATTATAATTCATGATATTATTGGGAGGAATAATTAAACGAATTTTTTTTTCTTTTTAGTTTTTTAAGTTAGAATTATATTATTAATAGTTTCATTATTTTAGAAGAGAATTTATACAAATTAACTTCAAATTAATTAACTTCTGAAAAAAATCAAATTAATTAATTATAAAATTAACTTCAAATTAATTAACTTCTGAAAAAAATCAAATTAATTAATTATAAATAAATTTAACCTATTGAAGCAATAGTAACATTATTATTGTACGGGTACTATTGCTTCAATAGGTTAAATTGTGTCGAAGATAATTTTATAATTTTTAATTTTTAATTTTTTACTTTTTACTTTTTAGAATATGTACTTCTGATCAATTTTCTTAATATTTTTTTTCAAATAATTTATCTTTGAATATCTCATGACATGAAATATACATTAACTTTTTTTTAGAATTGGACACATAATATTGATTTTTTTTGGTTTTTCTTAATATGTAAAAAGATCGTCCAATCCTATGTGATCACATATTTATAAAAAAAAAAAAGTAATCCCTCTGAAAAATAAAGAGAATAGATATATCAAATTATTGCTGCCAAAAAAATCAAATTATAATATAGGGACTAAATAAGATAAAAAATATATACTAAAAGAACTTCAATAGAATTTGACCACTACCAAAGGGGCCGAAAATAGTAAAGTAGAGGCCGACGGAAAAGAGAGAAAGAAAGGAAGGAATGGCAGAGAAATCACCGGTGAAAGAAGCTGCTTCCTCAGAGAGCATCCCCATCTCGAACTCAAACCAGTTGAAGCCATCTCCCCAATTCCCCTCCAAATTCTCTTCCCAAACGGCACCCAACTCTGAAGTCCCCTCCACGCCCACCAGCCGTCCTCCTTCCTCCGATGCCGACGTCGTTTACGTCCCCAGCTACTCCCGTAAGTGCTGCTGCACTGCACTGCCTCTTCTCTCTCTCTCTCTCTCTCTCTCTCTCTCTCTCTCTCTCTCTCTCTCTCTCTCTCTCTCTCTTAGACTTCTTTCTTCCCTCTTCCCTCCTCCTATCTTTTCTCTTGCTTGGTTGTTGTTAATTGATGCTGTTTTTCTTCCCTTATTTTTTTGGGGTTAAAATAAACAGGGTGGTTCTCGTGGGATAAGATAGACTCTTGCGAGTCCCGTTTCCTTCCGGAGTTTTTCGACGGTCGCTCGGCTTCCAAAGGCCCCAGTCTTTACATTTATTACAGGAACTCAATTATAAAGCTATTCAGGGAAAACCCTTCCCGTAAGATTACCTTCACTGACGTCAGGAAGACTCTTGTTGGCGATGTTGGATCCATTCGGAGGGTTTTCGATTTCCTTGACCACTGGGGTCTCATCAATTACTCTGCCTCCTCTGCTCTTTCCAAGCCCTCCAAAGATACTGGTTCTAATATTAAATCCTCAGATTCCCCTTCTGTTGAATCCCCTTCTTCTGCTGCCCCCACCTCCAAACACTCCTCTAATTCCAGGCGAATCTGTGGGGCGTGCAAGTCTCTTTGTACCATTGCTTGCTTCGTTTGCGACAAGGTATCCTTTTTCCCTTCTTAATGTTATTAACATAGTTTTCTTACACCCTTTTCTAGTACTGTTCCCTTTGATTCTTAAGTCCTCATAATCATTATCTTAGTTTAATTAAGGAAAGGCCACTGCTTTACACTTATGCTTCTAGGTTAACTATCGATTTACCATGAGCTGCTGTGTTTTCTTACCCTCTTTTTTTGTGCAGTATGACTCCACCCTGTGTGCAAGGTGCTATGTTCGGGGCAACTTCAGGGTTGGTCTAAGCAATGCTGATTTCAGGCGGGTAGAGATCACTGATGAAGCCAAGGCAGATTGGTCAGAAAAAGAGACATTGCTGCTTCTGGAAGCCATTATGCATTATGGTGATGACTGGAAGAAGGTTGCACAACATGTTGGTGGTAGAACCGACAAGGATTGTGTGGCTCATTTTGTTAAGCTTCCTTTTGGGGAGGAATATCTCGGACATCCATTATCTAACGATGATGAATCTGGATTTGAAACTAATAAAAGGATGTGCCTCACGCCTCTGGCTGACGCAAGCAACCCAATCATGGCTCAGGTATGTCTTTTTCTCGTGTTTTAACTCGGAACATCAAATAACATGGACTAGGAAAGTGCTAGGCTAATATTTGGGCACAAAAGCACCTAATGCTTGTACTTGCATCATCTTGATCACGAGTTCCTGCTTGGCTGCTTAACTTGCTTTTTACACTGGTGCCACAAAGGTCTAGGGAATATGAAGTACCTGCATAAACTCAGTCATCATTCAATCTGATATGCATTGCATGCCAGTGTGGATATCTTATCTTGTATTGGTCTATGAAGTGCTTTCCGAGTAATGGATTTGGATCATTTACAATTAGTTGCTGCTGTTCAACAATTTGTTTCTGTCGGCAATATTTATCCCATGATTCCATTTGAGGGGAAAGGGGTGCTTAGTACTTTTAGTTGCATGCAAGATCCAATAGGTTATAAGCATTGACTTTATACACTAAATATATTTTAATTTTGTTCAGAAACATCAATTACTGGATGATGATGTAGTTTTGTTTTAGTAAACAATTTGTTTTTACTTGCTACCTCCTTTTTCCAGGCTGCCTTTTTGTCAGCTTTGGCTGGTGTAGAGATTGCAGAAGCAGCTGCCCAAGCAGCTATTTCCATTCTATCTCAGGTCGACGACATCACGGCTAGCAGAGTGGGGACTGGGTCTCTTGAAAGAAACTCGAAACGAGGTTTGTATCCCTTCTGGTTTTACCCTAACATTCAAGCATTGCAGTATTTACTTATTTAATCGCATTGTTTCCACATTGGTATTAATTGCAGTCTACCCATATCATTGCAACAAATGATGTAACTCTGTATTAAGCTTCCTTGTAGTCTGGCCATTTTCACATTTGATATGCTAAGAAGAGGTGGCTCCAAATAGTTTACATTTTAACATCTTCCTCAAGAACCAACCAAACCCGAAAGAAGTAAAGTTAGATAAATAAGAAAGATCATCTAGCATTATTATCTGCACATAATCTCTTATCAGACTTGTTGGGATTTTGTTGGTGAGATTATTTCCTTGTGTCACAGAATTAGAAATTTCATCTAATGGTGACACCAACCAAAATGCATTGGAAAGAGCAGCATATGCAGATGCAAATTCACTACTTGACAAGGAAGAACAAGATATTGAAAGGGCAATTACTGGGATTACAGAAGTGCAGGTATGTATAAGATCTTCAAGATGAGTGTCTAGAATGTTAGACGTCATATGGTTATTTACTGTATATCTTGAGGTGTGCAGATGAAAGAGATACAAGACAAGTTTCTTCGTTTTGAGGAGATGGATTTGCAGACTGAGAAAGAGCGGCAACAATTGGAGAGCATGAAGAATCTACTTTTTATTGACCAGCTCAATCTTTCATTTCGTAGAAACTATACATGAAATACTGAACAAGTGGTGAAGAACAATTGTTTTCTTTTTCTTTGTATTCTGCCTCTGCAGATGGCTATGGCCGAAGGAGAAAATTTCTTGAATTGCAGGTAAATTGCGTTACAATCTTTCTGAAGTATGTAGGCAAAAAAGTGAATTGTAGTTAGTATATAACCAAAGCTGGAAAAACCTGGTGCAACGTTATACAACATATGCTATGTGCTCTCTCTATTATAAATGAAATATTGAAAACCATAACATCAGGAGCCGGAGACTGTAATTCAGGTCTTGAGCAAACAACACATGCAATTCTGGTTAAATTGTAAATAGCGTGAATTCCTCTGATAATTGCTTGGGATAGCACATTAGACTATACAACTTCGATTACTTTTTTGCAAAATAATCAAACTTCAATTTACTATACAAAAAATTCTTTTGCAAATATATATAATAGTTTGATTATTTTTTTTATTTACATAAAAAAACTAATTACTTAAGGAAAGAATTTTGAAAGTTTACTAAATAATATCTAAGTGTCATAAATTAAAGTTTATTTTTTCAATTCAAAATTAATTTGAAAAAAAAATTAATCTAATCTCAATTGAAAGGAATGGAACTCAACCCGACTGTTGTATCAGCTGATTTACCAATGGAATTATGAAATTTATATATAATCGGGTCCAATTGGATTGAACGGACTTTATTGTCGTTGGATTCTTGTATATTCGTCATTCTGGACAGATCAGACCTGTAAAAATAACCTCTTTCTTTTTGCCCTTTTAACTTATTTTGGGGTTCATTTTTCCCTTTAAAAATAAAAGATAATCTCTTCCCTTTTTCCTGGTTACTTTTTTGGTTGGTTGCAAAGAAGTTATTGCATGGTAACGCTTTAGTTGGAAAAGTCAGAAATTTCTAAATTAGTGGGTCAAGTTAAGCTAACTGGGCCCATGACTCCTTTGATTAGTGGGCCCTACAAGAGCCCGGCGTGGTTTTTGTTTGTTTTTGCGTTGAGACGTTTCGAAAAAAGGTGCTCAATAATCAGAGCTAGAGAGACCCCTGACAACAACAGTATGTAAGAAAACAACGAAAATCAAAATAATTGATAAAAGTAGCCCTAAAACCTATACAGCTGCTACTAGCAGCTGAAGGTGATAGGTAATCTTTCTTTTTTCATACATATATCGGAGTTCGATGCTTTACGACTTGGATTACGATTTCGAATCATTTTGTTTTGTCCAAATTGATCCAAATAGTTGAAATTTTATTGAATATACAAAATTAACCACCTTTTAATTTACCTTCGTTGTTATCTTTTACTACACAGTTGAGAGACAGCGGCAGCTTACGACAGCCCTTTTAATTTACCTCATCATCATATGCCTACACGTGCCAGTGCATCGCCGACATTTCTTTTACCTTTCAAGTGACCCGTTAATTATATGCACCCCCGCCCCATCGGGCAGTAAGTGAGCAGCTCATTACTCATTTAATTCATTTGCCAATATTACTTCTCCACCAACGGTGGGTTTGATTTTGGGAGTTTTAATAAAATTTTCTGACCAAATAAATGTTGGTATTTAAACGGAATAGTGATGATTAAAGTTGTAAATGGATAAAGCGTTTGACATATTATTTGTTAATTATTCATGTTCATTTATATTTATTTATCAAGTTAAATAAATGATTATATATTTATTTATTTAATGAACGAGTTTAAACAAAAGCATGTTTAATTCATTTATATTTACGATTAGATTCATTTATAAACTCGTTTATTTAAAGATAACATTTTCCTACGAAAATGTTAAAATAATATTTTCCCTCTATTCCTATATTAAAATTTAGTTAGTTAGTTTGTTTAATTTTTTTTTGTTTGTTTGTTTGGTTTATTGTTCGACAATATATTCATTAAACATTTGTAAATATTAAATGAATTGAGCCTAACATATCAAATAATTATTTAAACATATTCTAAATTCTCATAGTCTTCTAGAAACTGGAATTCGATTCTTCAGGCTTCGTCTCATCTAACTACGTCCAAGTGTCACGGGGCTAGACCTTTCGTCCCGCAATTTGTGCAGCCTTACGCGATCCGTTCGTCAAAACTTGCCTAAGTCAGCCTTTGCACCCAAAAGTGAGGATTCTTTAATATCTCCTCCAAGGCACCAATTGTAGAGCGGAAGCGATTTATGCCAAAATAAGCAACCAAAAAAACAACAGAAAGAGCGCTTGCAAAGTGTTTGAGTAAATGTTCTCAGAATTCTATTACTTTTAAGAATTTAAAAATACAATGGATGATCTTCAAGTGAGAGGGAGGCTCTCTATTTATAGTTGAGCTCCTCCAAAACCGACGGACAAGATTAAGTTACATCGACGGACGAGATCGACCATATCCCTTGATTTTAGGGATTTACAAGATATGCCATATCAAATCCTATCTAATCTTTACAAGATATGATTCCCTCTATCTTCTAAGATTAGTTACCATAAT
>CM016626.1:25039180-25216680 GCA_005393395.2 Gossypium australe
ACTTGAATGTTGAGTTTGTGAATGTTAGGGTAATAATGCATTGAGTGAGTATATGAATGTTTATTGTTTGTATTGAAAATACTAGGTAAGTATAATTCTTGTTACATGGGCTTACTAAGCACAAAGTGCTTACCCTATTTCCTTTTTCCCTGTTTTGTAGTGTTAAGAGCTCGGAGGTCGGATCAGTGGGAGACTCATCACACTATCAACCCCAATATTTCGGTATTTAAAGAAACTTTAGTTTGGAAATGAATGGCATGTATAAGCTAATAAAATAGATGTTAATATGAAATGAATGTAAGGTTAGCCATTGGTATGGCTTATGTATTTAAGTTATCTTATAAATATGCATGAATTATCTTGAAAATATGTTGAATTAGACTGGTCTCGGTTTTAAAAAAAAAATTGTAAACTCTGGTAATGCCTCGTACCTTATTCTGACAACGAATACAGGTAGGGGGTGTTACAACAAAAGACTGAGTTTTTGGGAGAAGGAGTGTTTACAGAAAAAAGAGATGTCAAATATGTGTCACTCCATCCCCCATTCATAGTACTAGAAAACCTAGCCTATTCCTAATTAGATTCTAAAAGATAAATACACATAAATAAAGATAAATGAAAATAAATCCTAAAATTAAATATAAATAATTATCCTTAATAATTATCCTAATAACATTAAATAGAGTCTTGTGCTATAAAATCTCTTCTTTTGCATTTTTGTCCTTAGGTCTTCCATGTTTATATTTTCGGCACCACCTTTTTCCCTCTGTCGCATGTTGGCCCAAATCATTTTTAATTTTCCACTTTTCGCCCTTATATTTACTTTTGCCTTCAATTTAGTCCCTAAAAGATAAAAGACCATAAATAGCCCAAATTAGTAGAATCATACTCAAAATAAATATGCAATTAGCACATAAAAATATGACGTTCTAGAGTATTATCACACCATTACATCATCGTGAACTTAAATATACCTTAAAACTATCACAATATCTTCCTAAAACTCCAACACAAACAAACTTCCCTTCTCAAAATTTTAACACTCAACTAGAAAAGAGAAGCAATTTTAAAAAAATTCTAAGGGGCGGTGGGCAACAGAGCTGTTTGAGTAGGGGGAGTAAAACCCCCATTTATATAGGTAACCAGGGAGGAGGAATTAAAAAAAAAATTATGTGGGAGCTCATGAGCGTCCGAAATTCTCGGGGTGAGATGATTGAAAATTATCTCAGGATTCTCAAATTCTGAAATTTTTTTCGGGATTCCTTGTTAGGGTTAGAGCTAAAAATATGCGTTTTCTATTTCTCTCTCCAAGATCAGTCTATTTTCTAAAATTAAAAAAAAAATGTCTAATTTCTTAATTAATTTTTAAAACCAGCCTTTTTAGTTAGTTAAGTTGCCTGTCCAAGAATGTTGTTAGTTAAAGTTCATTTCTTTTATATGGGGTTTTCACTCTTTGATATTCACAAAAACTTCAATTAAACTTGAATTTGAATATAAATATAAATATAAATTTGATATATATGAACTATAAAACCTAAGAAATCTAATGAAAATTAATTTGATATATGTATGAGAATGAATTGAATTATTTGTCACCTTAAAAAAGTGAGTATGATAAATTTAATATAAATAATAATTTATTTTAATGTTATAAGTCAAAATTACAAAATTAATAATTAAAAACAAAATATTAATGGTAAATATGAAGTTTTAAAAGAGAGAGAGAGAGAGTAACAGATGGCGATGTCCCAAGATAGTTATGTGTGGGAGGGATGGTTATGGTAAGAAGATTGAGTTGATCATTGAAGTTAAAATCCTCATCTTTCAAGTTAATGGAGCAAGAGATGGGCTTGCAATTAGAGTATGCACCGAAGCAACCAGCTCCTCTTCCCTTCACGTGTATTATATATTTACTACATCCTGAAGAATCAGTGGCAGTGGAGTCCTCAACACACTCCAGGGCTCCCCCTGAATTGTACATGTTCATTAATCCAATCGCTGCAAACTCGATTCCTTCACAGTAAACCTGCGATTCGCCCCACTTGTTGGTATTTATAAAATCATTAATTATTATTATAAATATTTTTATGTAAATTTAATGCAAAGGTATGAACGCAAGACCTTGATAGGAGATACAGTGAACACATCACATTCCAAAGGTTTTAATGCAACGTTCAATGATCCTTCCATCGGCAATCGAGAAACTCCACCTGACAGTCAGTTTTTTTACCACATGTTCATCAATCATCAAATGAAATGATATTCTTCTATAAAATTAGAAGAAGAAGAAAATTCAGGATACCTGTTTTGAAGGAAAAGACTGGGCATTCGCGGGTCCATAGCAGCCCTATGACCTCCTCCAAATACTCGACGCAAGCTGGAGAGACCTGTCCTGAGAGCTCGGAGCTAGTAACCATTTGGAATGCCTTGTTTGTGGAAGGCACTGGCCAGCTTCCTTGGCAATTGAAGTTGCCAATGACTCCAGTACGTTTGTTCAAGTTCCATATTTTTAGAAGACTACAAACAAACAAACATTCAAATAAGGAATCGACCAATTTTATGCATTACTCCGAGGGACTCGAACACACTATACCTCTTCCAGGGTATTTAGCTCTTAGTACTGATCCATCAGGAAGTACAAGCCTCTGCAGTATCTTGAAATCATGCCGTCCAGGTTTATCACTGTTAATAAAAAGGTTACATGCATACATACATGCAATATACAAGATGAGGTCAGGCTCAGTGGTTTGCATATTTATTTGTGAGCGAAAAACAGAAACATGGGGCAGGGAAGCAAGCAGGAATGTTGTAATGCTATCTCTCAATTCTCAAGGACATATTCCAAAGCATGTGGACCGGTTTTCTTATGATCCTTGCCTTGAGCAAATGACACAGTACAGGAAAATCATTGGAGGTTACGTATGTTGGCTGTCTTTTCTTTTGTCAGCATCATCTTATCATTTGCAACATGTTTTATATACATGTATAGCTAACAAGATTAATTAATTACACGGTTAAACCATAAAAAAAGCACACTTTACCAGACATAAACTCCACAGCCTCCCACTGCTCTAGCAACAGCATGAAACTCTGCTGGATCATGGAGACTCTAAAAGGTTTTTAAGAAGATTATCAGAATATCATGTGAGAAAGACCTTTACAAAAATAAAGATAAAAAGAAGGATGTCATGCCATACATAAAACATGTCCCAATCTGGGACAACCAATTCACCAAGAAGAATGCTGTTAAAAGCCACAGCAGCTACATGTCGAGCCCATGTTGTAGGCTCTTTTGGGTAGAAGTCATCAGAGGCTCGTGAGACAGCACTTTGTTTTAAACTGCAGCAACAAAATCAGAGCTGGATGATTTTTTTTCCTCTTGTTTGCCTAAAGAAAATGGACAACTTGGTGAGCTTTAGGAAAGCACAAGTTACTGGTAAATGGAGTCTGTGCTCTGAGCCATTTAGTGTTATGAGTATCTGTTGTATAGCTAAAGTCAGTTAAAGTAGTTAGTTTGTTGTTAGCGGTAGGCAATTAGCTGTTAACGTTAGTTAGCAGTTATCTTTGTATATTAAACAGCCTGCAAATGACTCTTTGCAAAATATAGAGAAATATAGAGAAGAGAGATATTTTGTACGTACTTTGTTAAAGTCTTAACATGGTATCAAGAGCTAGGTTCTTGGTGTAAAAATAAAATAAAATTTGGGGCCATGGCTACGGAAGCTGTTCCAACAGTTGATACTCCTAGGCATTCCTCTAATAATGGTGAAGCAGTTCACTCACATGGTTCTGGTAATTCTTCTTCGCATACTGTTCAGTATTTTTCTAAGCATGACACTATCAAACTCGGGGAACATAATTTCCTGTTATGGAAACATCAACTTCTGTTGATTCTTGAAGGATATGGTCTCGAGGGATTTGTTCTAGGTACTGTTTCCATTCCCTCACCCTTTATTTCTGGGAATGAGGGTCAACTCGTTGATAATCCTGTATTTCTTGTTCACAAGAGGCAGGATAAGTTTTTGGCTTCTTGGTTGTTATCTACGGTTACATATGATATTTTGGTTCATCTCACAATGGCCAAGACGAGTCTTGAAATCTGGACTGCAATTAAAAGACGATTTGGGACAAAGTCAAACATCAAGATCTCCAATATGCGTCATTCCCTCTACCCGATCAAGAAAGGCAGCCTCACTGTTAAAGAGTATCTGTTCAAGGTTAAACAGCTGAGTGATGGTTTAACTGCAGCAGGCAGCCTAGTTACTGAACAAGAACAAGTTAGTATCATACTAGCTGGTCTTCCCATAGAGTATGAATCTATTCGTGTACTTGCCTCGGCAGCCCCTGTCTCTCTTGACTTGCTAATCGAAATGCTTCTTGACTGTGAAGCACGACAGATGGTCTCATTAACTGATGCTCCTTTGCAAGCCAACCTGGCTTCTCGCTCTCAACAAGAAAGTACAGACAACTCGAGTCAGTCTGCAGTCTCCACTCGTTTTTTTCAGGAATCTAAGCAAGGACAAAGGGGACAAGGCCGAGGCTGGTCTCGTGGACGGGCTCATAGCAGTGGACGGAGCTGGTCATGTTCTAGACCATAGTGCCAACTATGTGGAAAGATGGGTCATATGGTTCAGACTTGCTATCACAGGTTCGATGAGAATTTTTTTGGGGTAGGACCTGGTCATTCGGTGCAAATTAACTGTCATCAACTTCATGTTCAAGGGATTTCTTCTTCTTCTACATATCCCTCTGTGCCTCACTGTTGTGGAACGTTCTCCCCTAATACCGCTATCTCAAGTCAGCCTACTTCTCGAGGTTCCCCCTCCACTCCACTCGATCAGGCATGGTACCTTGACTCAGGGGCAATGGATCATATCACCCCTGACCTGTCCAATCTCACAGCTGCTTCTCCCTATACAGGTACGACTCGAGTTTATATGGGAAATGGTGAACTGGTTCCTATAAGTAGTGTAGGTTCCTCTACCTTACTGGCTGGTTCTAGGCTCTTACATTTCAGAAGTGTTCTCCATGTTCCCAATGTCTGTAAGAATTTGCTGTCAGTAGGGCAATTTGCAAGGAATAATGTTGTGTACTTTGAGTTTCACCCATTTTTGTGTTTTGTGAAGGACATACAGACAGGGACAACTCTACTAGTGGGCCACATGCATAATGGCCTCTACAGGTTTAATGTTTCTCATGTTGCCCCTTCTAAAGCTCCTACAAAACCCATATGGTGTTTAGAAATTCAGCTCCGCTCTTCTCGATAGTGCATAGCTTACTTCTTCACCTATGTTGTGGCGTGCCAGGCTGGGCCACCCTTGTAATAACATCTTGACTCATGTGCTACGTACCTATTGTCGAAACCATTCATTTTTGAAAAACGGGGTCAACTTTGATTAAAAATGAAAACGAAAAATGGGAGTCGCCACCAATCTTTTTTGATAAGGTGTGATTGAGTCACCTCGTAATTCGGTCATTTTAGTAATAGATTTGATTTATTAAAACAACGGTTTTGGTCTACGAAATTAAAAAAATATGGGTTCGGGAGTCGGTTACTCAGGAGGAAGGATTACCACCCTCGTAACACCCAAAATTGGTACCTAGTTGATTAACTAATGTCTTAATGTCGAAAGTTGAAAACTTGAAAAGAATTTAAAATACGATCATTTTTTTATTAATGTTACTTAAAAGAGACGCCCGAATAAATTGAAACGAGCATCAAAGGCCCACTCGTCCCACGATAACAATATGCCACATCCCGTAGGTTAGGATGCGACATTTGAACCCTCGAGAATAAGCTTGCCTTTAATTTTTATTGAAATTCCATGTATTTTGAAATTTAAAAGAATATTTGGCCATTTAGGTTCGACGAGAAAATCGAAACCCCGTAAGTTAGGGCACGATTTCTCGAAGTTTCAAATACGAAATATTGCATTTATTTATTTTTTTTAAATTTCATTTTTTACGAATTTAGGTAAAAAATTTAATGCGATATTTAAAATGATATAAGTTTAACTTATTTGATTATGATTTAAAAAAAACGGCAAAAACATAAAAAAAAAATGTCATATTTAATGAATAAAGATAATGCGACGTAATTTGTAGTAATACAATAAAACATAAAAAAAATAACAATAGATCATAATAACAATATGTATAATAAGACAATAATAACAATGAAAATGATAATTGTGATAATAATAATACTACTACTAATAATAATATTTAAATGTTGAAATATTGAAAGTAGCAAATAAATAAAAGGCACAATAAAAAAAATAAAAATAATCCGATTATAAAAATAAAATAAAAGAAATGTTAAGTATATAAATAAATAAGTGAACATCAATAAGACATTTGATTAAAAAATTAGAAACTAAATAAATAAACAAACAAAATAAATGAAACAGTTCTTGAGAAAAAAATGTTAAATGAGCAATTTGTATATAAATACATAATAGATAATAATAAAAATAATAGAAGATAAAAAAAACGAAATAGATAAAATATGTATACATAACGTTAAGTTTAAATATTTTAAGAGTAAAAAATAAAATGAAATAATACCTAATATTAAATTGAAATATTTTAAAAGTAAGAGAATGATAAATAAATAAATGAATTGATAAATCAAATATAAATGATCAAATTAATCAAACAGGAATTAAATTGAAATTAAAACAGAATTTAAGGGGAAAAAACAGAATAAAAATAAAATATCAGGCCTAAATTGTGACACGCGAATGAGATGGGGGACCAAATGGGATAATATCCCTATCCCCAAAACGCATAACTTCAATATGGACTGAAATGAAACACTACAAAAATTATATGGTAAAATTAAAAAGGAAAAAAAAAGAAATAGGACTGAATCGCAACAGGCCTTAAAAGCGAAAGGACTGGATCCGCAAATAACCCGTCAAAACGAAAACACGCGAATCCTGCTTGTGGTCGGGTCAAGGCGCGGGTCAGGCTCAAAATGACGCCGTTTTGGTGTCTGTGCATTGGCCCAAAACGACGCCATTTCTCATAGGCTATAAAAGTTATTTTTTTAACTAAAAAATTCATTTCTCTTCTTTTAAAAAAAAAACTAAAAATTTTCTCTCAACTTCTCTCTGCCCCTCCGGGCTCCGGTCAAGGGTCCGGCCACCGAAGCACAGTGGCGACTGCCGGCGACGGCACCGCCGTCCACGGTGGCCGAAAAATGAAGTCGCCTTTTTTTTTTCAGACTCCTTAGCCCAAAAAATGCCCTCTTTCATCAGAGAGGGCGGTCCTCGGCCACCTACGGCAGCGAAACACGAGAAAGGTAAGATTTTTCTTCCTTTTTTTTTTATTTGTTTGTTTATTATTCCTTTTGTAAAAAATAAAATAAAACAGAAGCGAATAAAATAAAAGAACAGAAAATATAAAAGGATGGAAAGAAAAAAGAACACCTTTCGAATTTTTTTTTATTCTGTTCGTGTGTCTGTAAAAAATATACATTGTTTTTTTTTCTGTGCTGTTTGTTTTTGTCCTTGCAGGTACGGAGGCCGTACGGTGGCTGACATGGAGGTACGGCGAAAGCGGCGGTGGCGACGCAAAGAGGAGGAAACCCTAGGGTTTTTTTCCTGTTAGGTTTATGCTTTAGGGCTATGTAATTTGGGCTTCGGGTTTGGGCTAGTTTTTTATTGGGTTTGTAATAAAAAAACTGGATTCTTTTTTTTTTTAATTTGTTTATCGGGCCCCATGCTAAAATTGGGCCTTACACCTATAATGTCCCTTTCAAACACAATAGTCTACCTCATGTGTGTTCTTTTTGTCAGCTAGGAAAAGCACACAAGCTTTCTTTTAATCATTCAAAAACGATGTACTCATCACCCTTTGAACTTGTTATTTCTGATGTTTGGGGACCAGCGCATGTGAAATCGAATGAATTTTCCTACTATGTGTCATTTGTTGATATGCAAAGTAGATATACATGGTTTTACTTTCTCAAGAAAAAATCTGAAGTTCTCCAATGTTTTATTCATTTCCATCGAATAGTCAAGGTGCAGTTTGGATAATCCATTAAGATGCTTCAAAGCGACTAGGAAGGGGAGTATCGAGCCCTTTCGAGTGAGCTCTCTCGACTTGGCATCCAACACAAGATCACGTGTCCTCACACCTTAGAAAAAAATGGGGTTGCTGAAAGAAAACACAGACAGGTTGTTGACATGGGCCTTACTCTCTTAGCTCAGGCATCCATGCCTTTGAAGTTTTGGTCATATGCCTTTGCTCATGCAGTTCACTTAGCCAACATACTACCCACCCCCATACTTTAACAATGCAGTCCTTATGAGAAACTCTACAGCTTGCAACCCACTTACTCTCAGCTTAAAGTATTTAGATGTGCCTGCTTTCCTCATTTGAGACCATTTCAACAACACAAGCTACAGTTTCGGTTAAAGAGATGTATTTTTCTTGGTATTGGCACTAATCAGAAGGGATACAAGTGCCTCGATGAAGATGGTCACATTTTTTTCGAGACATGTAGTGTTTGATAAGTCTCAATATCCAAATGGATTCTCTCCATAGTAACCTTTGGCCTCTATTCGGTCAGACCATCAGAAATCTCATCTCCCTATGGTTTTACCTACTGACCATAGTGTTCCTGTGCTCATTCCTCAAGGTCAAGTAGTGGTCCTCCTCAGGCTGATTCACCCACTGGTTCCTTTGACTTGCGTTCACCTTCTTCTTCAGGTCAGCATGGAGATCCCTCAACAACAGCTTGTGTTCATTCCTTGGTTAATTATTCTGATACTCCTTCGCGGGAACCCATCAATGTTAACCTTCGTCCTATGTAAACTAGGTCAAAGAGTGGCATCTACAAGCCTAAGGTCTTCTCCTCCTTTCTGACTGAGAATGAACCTACATCTATTTTAGAGGCATTTCAAAGCCCTGATTGGACAGCAGCAGCTCAGGCAGAATACAATGCATTACTCTCTAATCATACTTGGGACCTTGTTCCTCTTCCTGAAAGACGTAGGGCGGTTGGATGTAAGTGGATATTCAGAGTAAAAAGGCATGCTGATGGTTCAGTTGCAAGATACAAAGGACTATTAGTGGTTAAGGGATATCTACAAGAAGCAGGTGTTGACTTTCAAGAAACCTTCAGTCCTGTAGTCAAGCCAACAACAATACGAGTGGTCATTGCACTAGCTATTTCTTTTGGATGGGCTTTCAGGCAAGTCAACATTAACAACGCATTTCTGAACGGTGATTTACATGAAGAAATCTATATGGTGCAACCACCAGGATTCGAACAACAAGGTGTATCTGGTCATCAGCTGGTGTGTAGGTTGCGAAAGGCTTTGTATGGCCTTAAACAAGCACCTCGGGCCTGGTTTCACAAACTAAAGGAGTTTTTGCTCGCTACCAAATTTGAAGCCTCGAAGGCTGACAATTCCCTCTTTGTTCATCACTCGAGGTCTATGTTCTCGTCTATGTGGATGATATCATTGTCACTGGGAATGATAGTCAAGCCATCGATCATTTTGTGCAAGATCTGAATGCTCGATTTTCCTTGAAGGACTTAGGCCAGCTGAATTATTTTCTTGGCATAAAGGTCACTTACAATAAGGGTGGTGTTTTTCTAAGTCAGAAGAAGTATATATTAGAGCTTCTTTAAAGGGCCTCCATGGATTGATCAAAGGGCACTCCTACACCAATAACTACCACCTGCAAGTTGTCAGCTAATGGGGGGAGTCCTGTTGAAGATGAGCATCTTTACAGGAGCATTGTTGGGGCGTCACAATATGTTGTGATCACAAGGCCAAAAATTGCCTTCTCAGTAAATAAAGTATGTCAATTCATGCTCAAGTCGTTGGATTCCCATTTTAAAGCAGTTAAAAGAATCTTGAGGTATCTTCAAGGGACGTTGGACTATGGTTTACAGTTCACTCATTCCTCGAAGTTTTTACTTGAGGGGTTTTTCAATGCCAGCTGGGGATACGATACGAATGATCGTAGGTCTACCTCTGGCTTTTGTATTTTTCTTGGAGGTAATCCTGTGTCCTGGAGCTCGAGAAAGCAGCAGGTTGTATCCAAGTCTACAGCAGAAGCAGAATACAGAAGTCTTGCACACGTTACTGTAGAAATGGCCTGGATTCAATCCCTACTGTCTGAACTTACTGCTCCAAAGACTAAAGCCTTGGTATGGTGTGATAGTACAGCTGCTGTTGCAGTTGTAGGGAATCCAGTCATGCATTCCAAGTTCAAACACGTCGAGTTGGACTTACTCTTTGTGAGGGAAAAAGTTGCAAGTGGGGTGCTCCAAGTAGGTCATGTATCCAGCCAAGACCAAATCGCAGATGTTCTAACAAAACCGCTGTCTGAAGGGATGTTCAACAAATTTAGGACTCAGCTTCGAGTGGTCAATAATGCTTGGAAAGCTCAAGGAGAAAGGAAAGCTTAATAAAGATCGAGGCATGTTATGAGTATCTGTTGTATAGCTAAAGTCAGTTAAAGTAGTTAGTTTGTTGTTAGCGATAGGCAGTTAGCTATTAACGTTAGTTAGCAGTTATCTTTGTATATTAAACAGCCTGCAAATGACTCTTTGCAAAATATAGAGAAGAGAGATATTTTGTACGTTCTTTGTTAAAGTCTTAACATTTAGCAAATTATGCTGTTGTCACTGAATTTGGCAGCTATGAACCCTTCAAGTGCTTGTTGAAATCGTCTTGTAAGCGAGACTCGACCACTTAAACCTGCAGAGATGGTTTCTAGTATGTTCTGAGCATCAACTTTGACCCCATCCACATCTTGTGAAGCAAGGTACCCGTGTAGATCATCATAAAACTGAGATATTTTATCAGGATCAATGAAACCAATACCATACTTCCCCATTGAATCCATTGATATATCCCTCATATTTGCTAAATATACTGGTGAGAGTATAGGGTATCGCAATTTCGGATCATAATTTTTAGTTGCCACTGCATTTGGAACCAAGCCACCCCAATACCCCAGCAGTGCATGCCAAACATAAACATACCTGACAAATCAGAAAAAAACACATAGGAAGATGAAAATCTCCTTCAGTTGTCATATACTATACTATACTATACTATACTATACTAGTGAAAGGTCTCGGAAAAGCTTACTTTAGGTCAAAAGTCCTCCTAATATCTGAAATAAATTCTTTAAGATCACTGGGAGTCTTGCTGTTAGCTTCGTTCGCTATTCGCCGGAATTTCTTATTTTCCTTAATGCTAGCCAATCTGCTACCAAACCTGAAATTTGGAGGGAAAGTGGGATATTGTGCATGAGCATATATAAATACGTACTATATATGTTTCTTAAAATGATTAGATAGAAGAAAAGGAGGCAGAGGCAGAGTGAGCTTACTGTAACCCGTCAACAAATGGTTCCCCTTGTTCTAGAAATTAATGGTATCTTGCCACCCATCATCTATTAGTAGAAACCTTGCAGGTGTCCCTCCCTGGGATAAACTCATTAGCCCATCTTTAATTCCTTGGGGATTAACGTCAGAGTAGAATGCATCCCATGTGCACCAACCGAACCAAGCTAGCATTTCTGGCATCTGCACTTCAAAAACCACAACATATTTCAGTTTTTTTTTTCTTTTTTTCATCTGTTAGCCTCAGCTGAAAATTAAAAGAAAGCACCTTGGCTAGTGTTAGTTTATCTCTAGACAATGGTAGGCCAAATTGCCTGTTTGGTTTCTCGGAGGGCAAAGGTTCCAAACTGCTTCTCCAGAATCCTGGTACATTTATATGAATAGTTCAAATCAAATCATGATTACATTAAGCCTATCTGCTACATTTATATGAACTCCAGCAGTTGGTAAACACTTAACGGTTTCCTCAGAGAGCTGACCTACATCATAGAATCCTTCACCAAATCAAATGGATGGTCTCCATAATTCGCAAAAACTGCTTTCAGGGATTCTGATGTAACAACTGCAGAATCCCCTATTAAAGAAAGAAAAAAGAAATCATGGATCCGTAAGGTCATCATGATAGAACTGTGGCTAGAGAATCAATAAAAAATCAACTAGTGGTCATACATGGAGAAAAAAGTAAAAATAATAAAAATAATGATACTAGCCGCTTTCAACACAAAACTCTAGTTCATCTGATGAGTTGCCTTGCAAACTGCTTCTAAAATTGCTATCTAGAACAGGCAAGAAAATTATATAAGTAGATTGACTAGAAGTTCGTCCTTGTCTTGCTTCCAAGAGCAGCATCTGAGTTTCAAGAGGAATGTCACTTGCTGAACTTCCAGTCCGGGGTATCATCCACCAAAGTTTAAATCTAAACAAGCAGAGTAGCCTCACATCCCTTTATGTAGCATGACATGAAAGAATGACAGAATTAGATAATAATCCGAAATAAACAAAGAAAAATTTAGATTTTGTATTAGTAAATTAATAAAGAAGGAAAGAAAATCAGAAAATTTATTAAGATGAGTGGTTACTTAATGACTCCGAGCTTGAAAACATGTCGGGAGCTGGCGTGGGGGGAGGTAGCACCAACAAAAGCGGAGGTATCCGTTAATGGCATGACTACGATATTTTCTGGGACATCTTTCAAGGCCTCCTTGCCATTAATACTGAGGTTCCCATCTTTTAGAACTGGTCTTGTTGCAAGCAACATGTGCTGTCTCCATTTCTGGTTCCGGGTGAGAAACAATGACCTATGGCAGAAGAAATTAAACTTGTCTTGGCTTAGGTTATTACTACTGGGCACAAAGGGAGTGCAGAAAGTAGAAATATTGGGTAGTAGAGACAAGACATTAGCGGCGGCGGCGGTGGTGTGAACCAGCTGAGTCACCCTGCGCATGCTTCTTCCGGTAGTTAAAAACCGTTAAGAAGGAACTAGTTGATTAATGTACTACAATAGTATTATATAGTATTTATTTTGTGGGGGTAATACTGGAGTTTGGAGAGCAGACGAGAGGGAGGATATTGATATATGTATATATACATAAATATTTAATGTGAGATAAGATGTGAGACACTTGGTTGTTCGTAGTTGATAGAAAAGCAAGAGGATTAGATTAGATTAAGACATTAGGCCGTCCTTTCCCTTTCCTTCCTCTCACTCATTTGCCTTTTCTACTTTCTTCTCTTCGCTAGCCACGTCCACATCAACATTGCTCACTTTTTGTTAATTTCATCACTCATATTTGTACAACTAGTAAAAGTATTTTTTTTTATACTTATAAATCTTAGGAATGACGATCTAAATATTCTAATAAATTGCGTGTATGTATGTAGGATATATTCTCATATTTTATATCATCGCAACATTCTTGTCACGTTGGTTGATGATTGCAATATGGTACTATTACTATTCCGATAATTACGATCAAACATATCTTCATATAAGGGAACTGTAGTACTGATGCTTTGACAAACCAACTTAAGAAGCAGACTTGATATAAGTGCCGCTCCAGCAACTTCAATAATTTTAATGCTTTTGTTCATGTTTGTAATGAGCCTCCAGAGGCTTTTGATGCTACTTTGAAGCTCTTGCTTTATCTTGTGCTGTTAAAAAGGCATTTGAGAAGAGGAATTTTCAGAGTCGTTCTAAAGTCGGATTGTGCTTTTGTTGTTAATAAGTTTAATAATCGTGCTCTGGATTTATCTTGTTATAGTCATTTGTTGTTTTAGCTTAAGGCCGCACGTAGCAAGGCTTAAATTCCGAACACGTGACACTGGGACCTTCACAGAAAGCTCTAACCCTTGTCTGGTTGTAGCCAATGACAAAATGAAAGTCTAAATAGTCATTGACTTTCAAATCATACACCAAGCCAGGATATATTGCTCGATTGGGTCTGATATGTCCACAAACATAATTAAATGGCGTTGCCTTAACCAATGATCCGATCACCATATTTTGTCTTGTTCTCGCTATTACACCACACAGACACGCAAAAACTTGGTTTACATTTATTTATATTAACTGATGATGATAACGCAGGTGAATGAAAAAAAGGAAAGCTTAATTTACCAGTAGTCATGATCGCGGCTGGACTCTAGTTGCGCTTAAGAGTCCTCAAAAGACCAACAACCCTAGAAACGTGAGGGCAACACAATGCGGGGGGCACTGCTCCATGAACATTGACACACAGATATATATATATAAAATGTTGTTCTTCCGATATTAAGATCCTTTGGCATTAGCCTCATAAAAAAAGAACTTGCACAACAAACCTCAATGACATGTTGAGAAAGATAGCAGTTAAGTAGTTAAAGTTAGTTTATGTGTTGAGAAAGATAGCAGTTAAGTAGTTAAAGCTAGTTTATGTAAGTTAGTTTGTTAGACAGTAGTGTGTATAAAACATACAGAGGTACTCTCATTTTTTTATGGTTTTTAATGAATTCTTGATCATTTCAACATGGTATCAGAGCTACGAAATTCACTGTGGTTCATTGTTGCCGGACATAGTCACCGTTTGTCGCCACAGACGGTTCCTGGTTCATTCATGCTTCTGCCGAATTAACCTGTTGTCAGGTGTTTTTTTTTTTACTTTGTTTTGTGCTGCTTGTTTTTTGGTCCTTAAAAGCTTAGACCGTTTACAGTTGGGTATTTTTGGCCCAAATCCGGATGTTGGGTGTGCTTTGGTAGTCATTCTAGGGCACTTTTGATTGCTGATTTGCTTCTTGGTCTGTTCGTCATTTCCTACAATTCTAACATTGGGATTTTTACATCATGGGCACCGAATCCACCATTGATTTCAGTCATCCGTTTTATCTGCACCCTTCCGATACTCCAGGTACTCTGCTCGTATCTAATCAATTGATTGGTGTTGAAAATTACAATGTTTGAAGCTGAACTATGAAGATCGCATTGCTAGCCAAAAATAAATTGGGATTGGTTGATGGTTCTTGTTCCAAAGAACCATTTCCAACAGAATTGGGATATCAATGGAAGAGATGCAATGCCATCATTTTATCTTGGATATTAAACACGGTCAGTAAAGAGCTCTCGGCAGGGATTGTCTTTGCTTCTAGTGCAGCGGTGGTATGGGATGATCTTAGTGAATGATTCCATAAGATTGATGGTTCAAGGATTTTTTTCTTACATCGAGAAATTGCATTGCAGGTTCAAGGTATGGCTTCCATTTCTACGTATTTTACTAAGTTGCGGTTACTTTGGGATGAATACGATGCACTTGTGCCTTCTTCTTCTTGTGGATGCGTCCAATCCAGGCAAAGCATTGTGCATGTTTCACAACAGCATTTGTTTCAATTGCTCATGGGGTTGAATGAAACTTACAATATGGTGCGTAGTCATATTTTATTGATGAATCCCTTACCATTTGTCAATCAAGCATACTCGATGCTTATGCAAGAAGAATCGCAGAGACAACATAACTCCAGTAATATCGGGGCTGATCCGGTTTCTTTTTCTTCAGTTCAGATGGTGAAGAAACGATTTAATGGGACTTGTGATCATTGTAAGGTCAAGGGGCATAAACAAGAGAATTGTTATAAGCTAATCGGTTATCCTGCCGATTTTAAGTTCACCAAGAAAAAAACAACCGATGGCTCTATATCTTGTAACACCCCTACCCCTATCCGTCGCCAGATCAGGGTACGAGGCATTACAGTAATCTTATACACTTCTCCAATACATACATCTCAATTATACATTAAAACCATTCATAGTCACACTCTATGTCCCTATTATGGGCTTATGAAGCCCAAAACAATCATTAAAGTTGGTTCGGGACCAGACCAAAACTTTTCGGGCATTTAGAATTTTTTTTTACCAAAACAAGGTCACACGCCCGTGTGACAAATGACACGGCCATGTGAGTAGACCGTGTGGTCCTCACACGCCCATATCTGGACTCCGTGTGTAATTCACTAGCATTCTATTTATGCACCACGGCCAAACCACACGCTCGTGCGGTGGTTGTGTCCTACCCCACGGTTGAGACACACGACCGTGTCTCTAGCCCGTGTGGCATACATTAGGCTATTTTTCAAACCTTTTGTGTTCTTAACTCTTTGTACAATTTATAATATATCGATGTTTGTTATACCTTTAGTTAATTCTAACTTAGCCACATCAAGACATTTCTCCATGCATGCATAAAATAGGTTTACTTACCTATAGGCATTATGAGCCACACCTCATGGCTCTATTCAACAAAGCAATATAAGCCTAAACATTTGGCTAACTCATAATAATACATACAACCAATAACTAAATCTCTATACATGCCATTCACTTGAAAATAATTAGGAATTGTCATGATTCCAACTTCACAAATTGATAGTGTGATGATACCTCCAACAATCTCCAACCCCGAGCCAACCTGACAACACTAAGAGAAATGGGAAAATGGTGTAAGCTTTATAGCTTAGTATGTTGGCATATAATAATAAACAATCTATTTAACAATACTACCATTCCTCAATAGATATGCTTAAAAAAATAGAATCATTATTCACATGATTTCACCTTTTACTCAAGTTCAGCTAAGGTTGTTTTCCTGAGTCATAGTCACTAATTTAATTATTTCATAAGCTACAAAACTCGAAATTAAGTTTCGTAAATTTTTCCTAAAATTAGACTCATATATCTTCTAGCCATAAAGTTTCCAGAATTTTTGGCTTAGCCAATTAGTACAATTTATTCATTAAAGTTTCCCCTGTTTCACTGTTTGATAGTTCTGACCTCTCTTCACATAATCTCATATATCTCATTTTACAGAATTCAAATAATGATTTCGTTTGTTCCAATAAAAAATAGACTCACTAAGGATTCTAAGAATATAAACATGCCCCATAATTATTTTTGTACAATTTATAATGATTTTTCCAAGTCAGAACAGGGGATCACGTAATCATTCTGAACCAATCTCACAAGAATTTAAATATCTCATAAAGTATAATTCATTTTCTCACACCATTTTCTTTCTATGAAATAGACTCAATGAGATTTAATTTCATATCTCATTCAATTATTAATTCAATTCCTACCATTTTTGGTAATTTTTTTCAAAAATACACAACTGCAGCTGTCCAGTACTGTCTTAATACTAATTCTACTTTTTTCATGATTTTCATGTATTCACTTTTATTTTTACACATATGCATAAAAACATAGTATAACTTAGTATATAACTATCACTTGATCATAGGCACATCTCACTCATTTGCATCCTTACAATTGATGCATCATAACCCAAACACTTTATTAAACATATAAATCATACAATAGCAATTTCATACACATACCTGTATTATTTGTTCATACGATTTCCTACTTAATTTCATACCTGCACTTCACTTATACAAACGATTTCATATTCACACTTACACATATAAATGCATCAATCACAATGTTTACTTGCACATTATTATCACATGATTAAATCCTTTTCACATTCAATCACTTTTCATTATATCAATTCAATACCCGTTGAACCCTATGGAATACTAAAGGATACACTGAATAAGGCACCAAGTGCCACACTGTAATATAGCCGAAGCTATCACTGTATCTGTAACACCCCTTACCCGAGACCGTTGCCGGAGTCGAGCACGAGGCATTACTAGACTTAACTTACTAGTTCTGGGCATAAAAATTGAAACTGTCCGTCTGCATCATGTTCAATAAATTAATTATAACTCGAGTTACGAAACTCAAAATCTAGATCTGTAAATTTTCCCTGAAACTAGACTCATATATCTTCTTACTATAATTTTTCCAGAATTTTTGGTGTGTCCAATTAGTACAGTTTATTAGTTAAAGTCTCCCCTATTACACAGTTTGACAGTTCTGACCTCTCTTCACTAAAAATCAATTATCTCATAATATACAACTCGTTTTCCTACACTATTTTCTTTATATGAAAATAGACTCAATAATCTTTAATTCTATATCTCATGCACAACCTAATTAAATTTCTACTATTTTTGGTGATTTTTCAAAATCACGTCACTGCTGCTGTCCAACTATTCCCCTGCATATAATTACATAATTTCTTTAAAATAATTATCAACTAGACATTTCATAACATCCACAACCATGTTCTTAATTAACCATTTTAATGGCTAATCATTACCAAACATTTACAAGTCCATAATAAGCCATATCATAAGGTCACACACATAAAATGGCTAAGTCCCTATACATGCCATAACTTAAAACGTTCGAGTCACAAAATACCAATATAATCCTTTGATAGTGTGTAACGATCTCCGACGTCCTTTCGATCCCCGAGTTGGCTTGCAATACTATAAAAAAAATAAAGAATGGGAGTAAGCATAAAGCTTAGTAAGTTTACATGTAAATAGATGACAACATTCTTAATGAATTAACTTATTCTTTTCTTATCAAGATCACTTAAGCTTTTAACTCAATATACTCAAACTTGTATTCTTACCTTGCCTTTTTAACATGAATTTATCTTACCTTACCTTTTTAACATGAATTTATCTTACCTTACCTTTTTAGCTTGAACTTGTCTTACCTTTACTTTGGTATACTCTTTGAATTTTCCCGTTGAACCACTTGGAATACTAAGGATACGCGGGTACCTTTCCTTATGAAACTTAGCCATTGCCATGTCTTGACATAGTCTTACGGGGTATCCTTGCCTTGTGAACTCACCAATGCCATGCCTTGGCATGGTCTTACATGGGACCTCTGCCTTATAAATTCACCAATGCCATGCCTTGGCATGGTCTTACATGGGACCTTTGCCT
The DNA here is from genome assembly GCA_005393395.2 of Gossypium australe. Classification (NCBI taxonomy): domain Eukaryota; kingdom Viridiplantae; phylum Streptophyta; class Magnoliopsida; order Malvales; family Malvaceae; genus Gossypium; species Gossypium australe. The sequence continues at coordinate 25,057,890 of CM016626.1, forward strand.
TATAGTAACTTATCAATGCCATGTCTTGACATGGTCTTGCATGATTTCCTTAAACCCTAATGTCATGACATTTGTATCCTACACATTCCTAAGGTTCAACCGGAACTTTCTGAGATAGCTTTTCCGTCAATTCATACTTGAGTCTTTAAATAATAAATTTACAAAATAAATATGTAAATGCTGGAATTTAATAATATTAAATGTAAAATGATAGAATATTGCATTTATTTACTGCAAACTTACCTCGAAATAAAATCGATAAACTATATCGATTTAATCCTCTATCTTTTTCTTTCCCCGATCTAACTCTGAATTTCGTTCTTCTTGATCTATAATAGCAAATTTAGCTTATTTAATACTCATATTTATCAAAACAGTCCTTAACTCTCATTTTTTGCAAAATTACAATTTTGCCCCTAAACTTTTACATATTTACGATTTTGCCCCTAGGCTCGAAAATTAAACTTCAGCCCTTATTCTTATGTTTTATAACATGCTGAACATTTTTCCCTTCTATAGCAACTTCAAATTCTTACTATATCACATACTTATGAACAATAACAACTTTTACTAATTAGCTCGTTTTTACCGAAAATCACTTAATAAAAATCATTCCTCTACTCATAAACATGCAAAATCTACCATCAATCATCAAAAATCACAAGTTCTCATCAATGGCATAACTCAAAATATTCATCAAAATTCAAAATTGAAACATGGGTTTTGTAGCACTCAAAGCAACGATCTCAAAAACGTAAAAATTATTAAAAACCAAGTTAAAACATACCTTCAATTTAAGCTTAGAAATGCAAAAGATACAAAGCTTCAAAGTTTTCTTTTTCTCTCTTTGAGTTTCGGCAAGCAGATGGTAAAATGAAAACCATCCACTCATATTTCTTTTATTATAGCATTAATATATAATATAAAATAATACAAATTTTTAACATATAACTTTAACATATAAAAACATATGTTATCATTATGCCGTCCACTATACTCAAATGAACAATTATGGCTAAATTACCCTATCAACCCTTAAATTAAAGAAATCATCAATTCAACCACTTAATCAAGCTATAAGGCTACTTTTACCACTTATGCGATTTAGTCCTTTTCTTTAAATTAAGCACACTAACAATAAAATTAATTCACGAAACTTTCACACATGTAAATTCACATATTATAAGCACTGAAAATAATATTAAAATATTTTACCGACTCGGATTTGTGGTTTCGCAACCACTATTCCGTTTAGGCCCTATTTCGGGATGTTACAGTATCGTAGCCGACACTACCACTGAATTGTAGCCGAAGCTACCATGACAATGTAGCCGAAGCTACCACTGATCACTTATCACTTATGTTTCCTAGGGTTCAATCGGGATTTTTCACACTTGTTAACACTTAGGCGACATTCACTTAATCATTTGTCTCATGATAACACTAATTCACAATTTTCTCATAATATTCATAATCATAGAATTCGCATTTAAGTACAATATTTCAATACACTTCCATGTACCATAGACATATTTTTAAATCAATTTAAAAACTTGGCACATTAGTCATTTAATTCAACATAATTCAATAAATACAACAATTCATTTTTTAAAATATAAATTATAATATTATTGCATTATTAATATCAGACCAACTTACCTCAAATGCCTAAACGGCTAATTTCCCGACTTAGCTCACAACTTCATTCTTCCCCGATCTTTGTCCACATTTAATGTTTTCTTGATCTAACATGTCAAATAACACTCATTTAACACATTTTATCAACACACTAGTCAATTCAATTCACATATCAAATTTTGGAAAATTTACAATTTTGCCCCTAGCTTTTCAAAAATTACACTTTTACCCCTAGGCTCGTAAAATAATTTTTTATTAAATTTTCTTATGTTTTATGACATGCTGAACATTTTTCCCTTCTATAGCAACTTCAAATTCTCACTAATTCACACACTTATGACTAATTTATAACTTTTACAATTTAACCTCTTTTTAACGATTTTATCGAAAATCATTTAATAAAACTCATTTCTCTAATCATAGACATACATAATTACCATCATTCATCAAAATACACAATTATTCAACATGGGTCAATTTTTAAATTCAAACTTTAGCTCAAAATAATGGTAGAAATAGCTAAACTAAGTTACCGGGATTTCAAAAATATGATGAACATTAAAAACGGGGCTCAGAAACACTTACTATGAAGCTTGAAAAGCTTGAAACCCTTAGCCATGGAGTCTAGAAATTTTCGGCAGAAACTTGAAGAAGATGAGCAGATTTTTTTCTTGTATTTTGTCTTTTTATTCATTTAAAACACTAAATGACTAAAATACCCTTAAGGCTTTTCTTTCAATTTTGTCCTATTCATGCCCATTTTTGTCCATCAAGTTGTCCAATGGTCTAATTACCTTTTAAGGACCTCAAATTTTAAAACACATAACAATTATACACCTCTAACATATAGAACTCAACTTTTGCACTTTTTACAATTTAGTCCTTTTAACTAAATTTAGTGCCCAAACGTCGAAATTTTCGAACGAAATTTTTACGAAATCTTTCCGTAAAATTGTAGACCATAAAAATATAATAAAATTAGAATTTTTCTCGTTGGATTTGTGGTCTCGAAACCACTGTTTTGACTAGACCCAAATTTGGGTTGTTACAGATCTGCAGTCAATAATGCTTCTGCTACTGCTCCTGACCACGATAATGAAGTTGCTGATTCTGTTTGTTCTCATCCGCCGGCACCAGTGTTTACACAATAATAATATCATCAAATTCTTAATCTGTTGAACAAGGCAGCACCTACAGTTGAGGCTGCTACCAGTATAGCAGGTATGGTTGATATTGGCCACAAATGGATTATAGATACTGGAGCTACTGACCATATACTATCTGATCTTCAATATTTAGAATTACCTGTTGCATGTGCCTTGGGTTCACCTCATGTTCGACTTCCTAATGACTCACCTGTCCCGGTTACTCATGTTGGCACTTGTAAAATTTTATCCAACCTTCAGCTTACTAACGTTCTTTATGTTCCAAATCTTCATTATAATCTTCTTTCTGTTTCAAAACTTATCACTGATCTCAATTGTGTTGTTTCTTTTTACCCTCATTTTTGCCTTATACAGGATCTCTCCAGTGGAAAGATGAGGGGGATTGGTAAAGCACGAGGTGGTCTTTACATCCTGGATCTGTCTCGACAGACTAGTGTGACTCATTTCGTTGCAACTGTTTCTTCTATCGACTCCTCCTTCCTTTGGCAAACTAGACTTGGTCATGCTTCGGTTTCAATACTCAATAAGGTCCCTAACATTCCCTGTATAGTCTCAACTGATGATAGCATCAATAAGTGTCCTATATGTCCTCTTGCTAAGCAAACAAGACTTCCATTTCTTGATCATGTATCTCGTATTAATATGGCTTTTTCCCTTATTCATATAGACTTGTGGGGACCCTATCGAGTTTCCACTCATAGTGGTCATAGATTTTTTTTAACAATTGTTGATGATTTTACAAGGATGACATGGGTGTATTTGTTATGGCATAAAAGTGATGCACTTTTCTGTCTCAAACAATTTTTTGCCTTGGTTAAGACTCAATTTTCTTCTCGTATTAAAGTTGTTCGTAATGATAATGGGTATGAATTCTTCAACAGTGAATGCAATGATTATTTTAACATGCTTGGTATTATACATCAAAGCTCATGTGTTCACACTCCTCAGCAAAATGGGGTTGCTGAACGAAAACATCAACATTTGCTTGAAGTAGCTAGGTCATTAAAGTTTCAGTCTCACATGCCTAGTAAATTTTGGGGTGAATGCGTGTTAACTACTTGTTTTTTGATAAATCGTCTCCCTACACCTCTCTTGAATTGGAAATGTCCTTTTGAACTTTTATTCAATACACCTCCGGATTTTTCTCGTCTAAAGGTCTTCGGATGTCTTGCTTATGCTACTACTCCTAACTATTGTGATAAATTCTCTCCTAAGGCCATTTCGTCTGTGTTTATGGGTTATTCTCTTGTACAAAAGGGATACTTATTATTCAATCTTGAAACCAAAATTTTTTTTGTTAACCAAGATGTTATTTTTCATGAAACAGTTTTTTCCTTTTGCTTTTCCAACCAAACATTTTTTGTCTTTCCCCATTACTGATGACTCTATTTTTCTTCATATTGATCCATTACCTTCCATTCTTATTCCTCCCTCGTCACCCATTTTACCCATATCTTCTTCTCCCCCATCCAATACCCTCTACAACGGAGGTTCTCCGCCGCCTCACACGGTCTGTCCAGCCACCAGCTTGGATGAAGGACTACGTCTGTTCCAACCAATCTTCCGCTTCTTGTACCACCAGTTTGTTTCCGGTTTCTCAAGTTTACTCTTCATTGCATTTGCCTCTTTCAACTCAATTATTTGTACCTAATGTTTCTTCTTTGACTGAACCCCACACCTATGCTGAGGCCATCTTGGATCTGCGGTGGGTCCAGGCTATGCAACAGGAGATTCAAGCTTTGGAGACCAATGGTTCATAGGAGGTTGTTTCTTTACCTGCTGGTGTGGTTCCCATTGGCTGCAAGTGGGTTTATAAAATCAAATTTAAGTCTGATGGTTCGGTGGAACGCTTTAAAGCTCGCTTGGTTGGGAAGGGGTATAATCAACAGGCTGGTATTGATTATCAGGAGACATTTTCTCTTGTGGTTAAACATGTTACTGTTCGGACCGTTATTGGCATGGCAACTATTCATGACTGGCCTCTTTTTCAGATGGACGTGTATAATGCATTTTTACAAGGCGACTTATGTGAAGAGGTCTATATGGTGCTTCCGGACGGTTTTCGCGACCAGGGGGAGTCTCGGGTATGTCGTCTGCGTAAGTCGCTATATGGTCTGAAGCAAGCTTCTCGGCAGTGGAATTTAAAGCTTACTGAGGCCTTAATGCAAGGAGGCTACGTGCAAAGCAAACATGATTTTTCTTTGTTTACAAAGAGGAATGGGGGTAACATAATCATCTTACTCATTTATGTTGATGATTTGTTAATTACAAGGAGTAGCATTAGTATGATAAATGAGCTGAAACAGATTTTGAATCAAAGCTTTAAGATGAAAGACTTAGGTGTGTTAAAGTATTTCCTTGGCTTAGAGATGATGAGATCGAGAGAAGGAATTGTGTTGAACCAACGCAAATATGCCTTGGAACTGTTGGCTAATCTAGGATTAGGTGAAGCAAAAACAATATGTACACCTCTTGGGCAGAACCAAAAACTTACATCAGTCGAATACGATGAATCTGTACAAAAAAAAGTTGATGGGGATGAATTAATTGTGGATATTGCAGTATATCAACGACTCTTGGGGAGATTGCTATATCTGACCAATATGCGACCGGACATTATGTTTGCAGTTCAACACCTGAGTCAGTTCATGCACAAACCAAAAAAAATCACATTTGGAGGCTGTTTTTCGGGTAGTACGCTACATAAAGAAAAATCCTGGCCAAGGGATTCTATTGTCTGCAGCTCGCAAACCGCAGCTAATTGCTTTTTGTGATTCTGATTAGGCTTTATGTCCCATGTCTAGGCGGTCAATTATTGGTTACTGCGTTCAGCTTGGGGAATCTCTTGTTTCGTGGAAATAAAAAAAAAGACCACTGTGTCTCGATCGTTAGCAGAAGCTGAATATAGAAGTATGGCAGCGGCAGTAGCAGAGGTTGTTTGGTTGAATGGATTACGAAAAAAAATCAGCCTTAATCAACTTGATAAGTCTGTACTTTTTTCAGATAATATGATAGCTCTACAGATTGCAGCCAATCCTGTTTTTCATGAACGAACTAAGCATATAGAAATTGACTATCATTTTGACGAGATAAAGTTAGAGAAGGATTGATCCCGATGCAACATGTTGGAACAAACGAGCAACTTGCTGACTTGATGACAAAAGCTTTAGGAATCAAACAACATGAGTATTTAGTATCCAAGTTGGTGGTTAAAGATATATACCAGCCCTCAACTTGAGGGGGAGTGTTGAGAAAGATAGCAGTTAAGTAGTTAAAGTTAGTTTATGTAAGTTAGTTTGTTAGACAGTAGTGTGTATAAAACATACAGAGGTACTCTGATTTTTTGATGGTTTTCAATTGATCATTTCAACATGACCTCTGCTGTAATAGTGTTAGGTCCTTGACATGAGAATGGTGCCATTGATGGAGGAGGTTTTGTATTCAGTTTTGCCTTTGAGGATAAAAGATTCTGGTAATTTATACCAATAACCAGTTTGCAATTGCAGTTGCTGCTCCCCCGTTTCATGCAAAATGGAACTCTGTTTAATCTTGAATAAATAGATAAATAGATTTAATTCAAATATGTTACTTTTGAAGGAAGGGAAATGTAGCAGAAAAAAATAAGAATCTATACCAAGAAGAGTTCTATTTTGGAACAACTTCTAATTATTGATTAAGGGAAGATAAGCTAAGCTACTTGATTGGTCGAAGGTAGGACCTATAAGCGAAATTCATTAACGACCATGGAGTCAAACTTTGGTACTACCATTACCGTTATTATATATGGATTGATAAATGGCTATTACTTTAAAAAAATTACTTCTTAATTACTAATAAATTCCCAAAAATGAAAATGTTAAAACTTTTAATTCCAAAATAATCAAACATAGCTTAGCTTGCAGTCACAACTTCTGCGTGGTATGCATGGATACTATAATTTCGGTTTACTTTTGACAGGCTCTGTTCTTGTGTACTGCATCTCATCTGCGTGGTGCATGCAAGCAAGGCCCAGCAATTGTTGCATCATTGCGTAGTATCTTAGACTTCAGTTCCTCCATTTGAATCTGATTCCATTAAACATAGTGAAGCGATCGGTTCAAGTCTTTGTCTTTCACAGCAATTTATATCTTTGGATAAATTTAATAAGCGTAGCCGAGGCCCAACCCAAGTGAACAGTATTCTATTAAAGTTCTAGATTCTAGAAATTAAAAAAAAAAAGTCCAGGTAGCTACAAGTGGCACCAAAAGATCGCCAAGTGTGGAGAATGAAACATGCCACACACGCATAGACAAGAATGATCATGATGCATAAATTCAAAGGTAAAATAAAACAAAAACATATGTACACTTTTCACAACATCGTTTTTTTAAAGTAGAACACACTACACCGACCCGTCTGAATCTGTTGCCAACAACAACTCATCCTCTATGGCTAATTTATCGCAGCCGGAAGCCACCAATATCGCCGCCGGTCAAAACCCACCACCGGAACAGCATGATCACCTTGACGATCATGCCTTTTCATTCTCTCCTATAACCCTCAAAAAGCTGCCTCATCTGAGCGACTATCTGCAAGACCTCCAACCTGCATGCCCCAATCCACTCGATCATAATTCATTCTTTCATCCTTCGGACGGGTTCTACGTAAACACATCCGACGTAGTTCTCCGGCAAGTCGCCTGCCGCCTCTCTCCCTCTGGAACCATTGCTTCTCCTTCTCACCACTTGGCATATATCAGAGCAGGTCCCCGCAAACAGATTTTCTTTGACCATTGTGCCACCAGGGCTGCTATCGTCACGTGTGGAGGACTCTGTCCTGGGATGAATACTGTTATAAGGGAGCTGGTTGTTGGTCTTTGGGACCTCTATGGGGTGCGCCAAATTTACGGTATTAAAGCTGGCTACCGTGGTTTCTATTCTATTCACCCTCTTGAGCTCAATCCTAAGATGGTGCATAACTGGCATAGGAGGGGTGGAACTGTGCTTGAAACATCTAGGGGTGGCTTTGACCTTACAAAGATCGTGGATGCTATTGAGAACCACGGCTTTAATCAGGTTTGTTTGTTGTCTGCCGATTATGTGTATACATATATTAGTTTCTAAAGTGATTGGATGGATTTGTCTTGTCTTAATTGATAATAAATTTGTCTACTTCAAATTAGTTGAATATATTGTAGGTTTACATTATAGGCGGAGATGGCACAATGCGTGGTGCTGTCAAAATATTTGAGGAGGTTCGGCGACGGAAACTGAAAGTAGGAGTTACCGGTATTCCAAAAACAGTTGACAACGATGTCGGCATAATTGATAGATCATTTGGATTCCAGACAGCTGTAGAAATGGCAGAGCAAGCAATCCATGCAGCTCATGTGGAGGCCGAGAGTGCATTGAATGGAGTCGGCTTAGTGAAGCTAATGGGTCGAAGCACAGGGCACATAGCCCTCCATGCAACACTGAGCAGCCGAGACGTGGACTGCTGTTTAATTCCCGAAACTGAATTTTACTTGGAAGGGAAGGGAGGGCTACTTGAATTCCTCGAGCAAAGGCTGAAAGAGAGGGGGCATGCAGTGGTGGTGGTTGCTGAAGGGGCAGGGCAGGATTTGATACCCAGATCCACAGCCCAGAAAGAGGAAAGGGACGAATCCGGGAACATGGTTTTCCTAGATGTGGGTGCGTGGTTAAAGACAGAGCTGAAGAAATGGTGGGACAGGGAGCATCCACATGAGTTGTTTACGGTGAAGTACATAGATCCTACTTACATGATACGTGCGGTGCCAGCAAATGCTACGGATAACTTGTATTGTACACTCGTGGCTCACTCGGCTATCCATGGGCTCATGGCGGGGTATACTGGATTCGTGACTGGTCCTATTAACGGAAACCATGCATATATCCCGTTGGCGGATGTGGCACAAGCTAAGAATGAAGTGAATATTAAGGACCATAAATGGGAATGGGTGAGGTCTATCACCAATCAGCCTGATTTTGTCAAGTCCAAGCAAAATTCAGTTTGATTTTATTTTATTTTTACTTATTTACTACCAATGGCAGTGGCAGTGATTATTACCACTACAGCTATCTGTGTCGATATTAGTTAAATAGAGTTGTATGACTACTACTACTGATACATTGTATATCACCACTAAACAATGCTGCAACATATCATTCTCTTCTCCTCTGCTAGGATATAGTAAGCTGTTTTAAGCTTTAAGAAAGCACTCATACTAACCAATTATGCCTCCCAAGGGTCTAACAAGAGCAAAAACTTCATCAACCATTTCTGGACAACAAATTGCAACTCAGACGGCGGCATGATTGTTTAAAATTAACATTCATTTTAAGACCTGATACCTCACTGTTGGATACATCATATTTTGAAAGAGCCCAGAGAGATTCTAGTTAATGGTTCAACAGGAGATGAAGCGCATGAGATACATGTCATGTAAAGCAACAGGTGATGAGAACATTGTCTTAAGATCAGGGATATTTGAGAAGCCGTCTAATAGAGTGGGGATTCGTTTACGAGCTACCAGTCTTTTCATACTGCAGTCCTGAACCAAATGACCTGAAAAGAGATGATAACTTTGAACAATTCGATGAGTCCTTCCACACAAGAACAAAACGTTCTGATTAAGTTAATTACGAAGGAAGCTCAATAGTTGAATGATCCTTCGAGAGTATAACAATTTGTTCCTGAATGCCTTCTGTGATACTTGCAGCCCAGAATCCACAAGGCATTATTTAGCATTTTCTGGAAGTTCTGCAAATAATGGCAAGAACCTTTGCAGCTTCGGGTAAAACCAAGAGACAAAAAGATATCTTAAACCAAGACAAATAAAAAGAAAAGAACCATAAAACCAGGAGAGAAGGGAAAAGAATATAGAAGAAGAAAAGAGAATAAACTAAAAACCACAAGATGTTTTTATACAAGATGAATAGTAACAAAGCCAACAGGAGAGGAGAGGAACAGTAACAAAGTTCAAGGGCCAATCTAAAAATAAATAAAGAAATAGAAATCCCGGTGCCAAAAGAAAACCGATATATAACTCATAAAAAAATTGTAATTACACACTGTCAGCAATGCACACAGAGAAGTACTAGCCACAAGCCAGCAAATTGATCTAACAGGAAAAACTAAAAATAGGGCCAAAAAAGTGGACTACAAAACATCTTGAAAGAAAATAATTCCTTATCACGCTTGAAGAACGAACAATACTAGTCCCCCATTCATATTCTTTTGGTCCCTTAGTTTATGCCTTAAGCCACTTGAGTCGTTATCTATAGGCCCTTGAATGACGAACCTAGCTATAGCAGTCTACCTTTCTGCTCCATGCCTGCAACTGGAGGTCTGGAGTCTGTATACTAATTTTATTATTGTTCACTGGAATATCAAATGACCTCCCTGATTTCTTGCAACATTTAACGATAATCCAGCCAGTAGAAACTATATCAATCGCCTACAAGTTACTGGTCTACCGGCAATTAGTTATATGGGTTTCGAGTTGTTCAACACCATATCCAGGTTAGTTTGAACTTTGAATCCTGTGTGTAAACTCATCCATCCCCCAATGTAGACTTATTAAGGTATAATAACAAAAGTGATCCAAATAACCAGAATCTATAAACAGAAGAGCATGCATCCTATTTTGGCAAACTTATTCAAATTCGCTAGAGACAGAACTCTATGAAATTTATTTAAATCCGAAACCGAATGTTTGTCGGAATAGAAAACAAGATGATTGACTATAAAATTTTAAGACAAACAAATGAGCATAGAACAGAAGAGTGGGAGAGGTTTTCCAGCCACATTCATCTTTGGAAACTGGATTCTATTTCTGCCTCTTGTAGATCTTCCCTAAGAATGACTTCAACACTGCTTGCACTGGTTTGCTAGGGTGAGCTTCAATTGAGGTTACGAGCCTCTCATAGCTCTTGCTTTCGTAGTCCTCAAATACGCCCTGTCAATACAACAATAGGAAATACCGTTAAATAAGTCACAGAACATTTCCTGTTTTCTTTTTATGTTCCAAGAAGAAATCCCTAATTATATCGAACCTTGAGATTAAGCTCATTGTATAGAGCCTTCACTTTAGCAACATTGGCTGGGTCTGGTTTCCCATAGTTCTCCTGGAAGCAAAGCATAACATAAATGAGTAACCATATCAAATTTTATTAGAAATAAGACAACTGATAGAAACAGTTCCAATCTTACATATAACACTTTCTTCTGCTCCTCATTACAGATTTCCAAAGCTTTAACCACCAACCAAGAGCACTTAAAATCTTCAATATCAGTTCCAATCTGACATTTACACAGAGCTTGAGTAACACTTTCATTAAAACAAATGATGTGAGCTTTCTAACTTTCACCAAAAGACTTCTAGTTCCAGAGTTTCTATCTTACCTTACCAATGGTCTCAGGATTGCCAAAGCAATCCAAATAGTCATCCTGCAGAAAAGGAAAATTCAATATTAACATACGGTATTTGACAATAAAAGAAGAGCAACCAAGAAACTAATTCCATCTGCCAACAAAGCAGATCACAAGCACATTCTGGGAATCAAACCGTGCTGGGTAGTTCTTGAATGGAACCTTCTCAATGTTCAACAGAAATCACAAATTTCTAAAAGTTCAACTACAATAAAACCTCTGATACATTCAAACAACTAACCTATTAAATATACTCTTGGATTTAACTTTCAGTTCAAATCTATCCACTTTAATATCAGAATAAAATTGTAGAGGTTAAAAGTCTAATGAATTTGGCCAAATTTTACCTGTACTTGAAAGTAGATTCCCATGTCAACAAGAATGTTCTTTACATTGATGTGGTTGTCAAGATTTTCACCAGCCATAACCAGTGCACACGCAACCTGGGTTCATTTAGGTAATATAAGAAGCAAATAACCCATACAACTATCATTCTATCAAACTCTAATGTGATGATTGAATGAATTAAGAGAAAGGATCCTATGTAAAAATATCAGCAGTAAGTGCTGCCTAAATAGATAGATGGAGCATTAGAAGCAAAATGGCTAATCTGGGAGGAGATATAGCCAATAAAGCAGCAACTAATCAATCCAGCTAACAACCTATTGATGTACATAAGCATGCATTAAGAATATTCAAGAGTAGATGCAGGGAGATAAAATGAACAATAGGCAGTAAGTGCTGCCTAAAACAATATCATTAGAATGGCAACCATGTCCTTTATAAACACTGCAGAAAAAAAAGATTGCCAATAATTCAATGTGCATGCTTCAAGTGAAATGGAGGTTGATACTCACAGGAAGATAAAATGAATAATAGGCAGTCTTGTACTGAACAATGCGACGGTGCCTGAAAGAGATTTTTAACCAATATATAAGAAATACTATTAGAAAGAGCTGAAATGGCAGAAATTGAAACGAGGCAAAGGGTGGAACTTTCTCGCTGTTCGACCACAATATGATTAAAGGTCAGTGATCACTTGGATTATGCACGATGGTTGTACAAACTTTCATTTCATAAAACAAATAATTGCTAAAGTTTCACTCACTGTTGCAATGAGTATTTGGATAGATCCTTTTCTCCTTCAAGTGTTGTAATCAGATCTATCATCTGTCCTGAAGCTGTTTGAAACTCCACCTGTGTAAACCAAATATCCGAAAACATTTAGTATAGTTCTTGTATGAAGAGAAATTAAGATACACACAAATTCATTACCTCATTAAATAAATCTAGCAGATCCACATAGTAAGGTTTCCCACGAAAGTGATTTTTGAGAATCCTGGTGATGTGATTGCGAAGTATAACACCATCATTTACAGCAATCATACCAACCTACAAGGAGGTCAAACAAAGTTAATTGATTTTGGCAGAGGGAAAATTTAAGCAAATTATGATACGACAATAGGATCAGATTTGGTACAGACATTCGGCAATCTAAACCAACAAGGCTGGCCACGCCGGGTGTGAGAGCTGTCCATGATGTCATCAAGAACAAGAAAATATGCCTGAAGCTGCAGTTTTTATTGCGAGAAAGCAAGCACAAGGTTTATTGTCATCTCATAATAACAGCACAACAACTAGAGGAAGCAGCACAAGTGTCTGTTATGTTAATAAGAAAGGAGAGAAAATGACAAGATTAGAGGGATACCCATTCAATACACCAACCGAGCGCACTTGTAAGAAAGATCTCATCTTGGGTCAATTCCTTTCCATCTTTCAACAGGCGGTAGCTATCAATCACAGAGAGTCCACGATTCAGTTTCCCTGAAAACAAACAAGTTTCAGCGTATGAAGATCCAAGCCAAGAAAGTTAGAAAAAGCTTTAAAAAATTAACAAGTCATACAACGGTCGTTAAATTACCTCCAGGCACATTGTAGTCCAGCATCTGGAAGGGTAAAGGAAATCGGATGGTCAAAAAATGAAAAATGAAAAACTATGGCGAGACAGATAAGTATAAACGGAAAGGAAGGGGAGAAAGTGGAATACCCGTTCAACCCATTGACGAGAATCATCGGTAAACTCGAAAGAAGGATCCTGAAGGAGCTCCGATTTGAGCTGGGAATACACATTGAGAAATGCTGACTTGAGATCCGCCATCAATGCAAAGCCAAGATTTGGGAAGACCCAATGTCTTTTTCGTAACAGTTTCTCTTAGGGGACGATTGAAACTGGCTTCTCTCCTCTCCTCTCCACAAAGTGCAGTGAAGCAGCAAATAAGTTATTGACAAATTGCTGCAGCTGTATTTGTACTAGTATTTGAATACCGGTGATTGGTGAAAAGAGGAAAAAAAGGCAAATAAAAAAAAATGAGAATGAGCAATTGACTCAGACTCTGACCAACTGGTATTTTATAGGCAGAAAGAAATATGGATAGGGAATGTGGGGGCGGCCGGGCTTAGACTTGAACTTCAACTTCAGCTTGTTCCGTTCACTCTTCAGCAGCCAAAGTTTGGCAGTGTGTAAATGTCTGTACTAAGATTATTTATTAATAGTCTAATTTGGCTGATTCACGTGATATATATTGAAAAATAATAATAGTTCAAAAATAAAATAAATAAAGGAGAAGATTTTTTTTTTTAGAATATTATTTAAAATAAATTAATTAAGAAGACTTATAAATAATATTAGATTTACTGTATATCAACGGTACAAGTGAAATGTAACAAATATATTTACTAGAAATTCATATAAAATCAAATCAATGCTTTGATTATTATGGTGAAATTAATTAAGAAAACTCAAATAATATTGGTGAAACTCAATTGCTCCTTTGCTAGACTATTCAATGATTTCAAGAGTACGGTGAAACTCAATTATGTGGCCTCACCAAGAGATTACAACATCTTACCTGAATATTTCACCACATCGAGTGAGCCCACGTGATATTAAAAAAAATATATGGGGAATAATTCTTGCTAACACTCATCAATCTATCATGTCTCTAACTTGACAAGCATCACATCTAATCCCTTCAAGTTAATTCCAGTAACGTCCTCACCTAATCGTTTTCATTCTGCCACCGCACCTATAGAGTGGGAAATTCAATGTCTAGGAACCTGCTAGCCAACCTCTCTATATAAATGCCCTTTCTCAACACTGAAGCAAGAGGAAGACATTCAAGTAGCCCACATGATTTATACTCTACTCAAACTCAACTCCAACTTCCTCAAACCTCCATTCTAACAACTCTTTACACCATTTACAATGTAAATTGCCCATATTATAGCGATTTTTCACATCCATTTACGGTGTGAACTGGAACCATTGTATCATTTTACCTTTGGTGTAACATAAATATTACAACAATTAGTGTCATCCATGGGAGCTGAGCAAAAACTTGTGTCTCTTCCATAAGTAAGAATCCTTGACTTAATCAAGCTCTTTTATCTTTCTCCAATACTGAATCTTTTGTAGCTTTTAATATTGTGGGGGTCTCTTGAAGTTTTTGCAATATTTGGGTTTCTTGGAGGTTTAAACTTTAGGGGAAACAAAGATGCTTCCCTTAAATACGTCATCAGAAGCACTCTCTACACCCCAAGAAGGGGTTAACCATAGGACGCCCAAGGAACCCTTCAGTAGCACAATAATGGGGCACTTCACCTACACCATTAGGAACCTTTCACCAGTACACCAAGAGCCTTTCGCCATCATACCAAAAAAGTGTTGAGATTTTGTGCCTTTGTACAGTTATTTTATTATTATGTTTGTAAATTTTTGAATAGATTAGTTAATAAAAATTCATGGTTAAATTATTATCTTGTACAGAATTGTCCTCATCAGTTTTTACATAAAAAACAAAATGAACAAAGAAAATACTGGCTCACCGGTTACCTAAGATTTAACTAATACTAAGTTGCACCACAGGGATGGATTATGATGCAAGAAGACAACTAATATTAGTAGGTAACCTAAATAGTTTATACTCTAAGGAATCAAACTGAGCAAATTGAATCAAACAACTATTATGTTGTCTAACAAGTCCAATTGAGGAGATATATTATCTTAGGTATTGGAGCGAATGACTCATAAAAAAATAGAGGCATAGGTGTGATTATCTTCGGTTGGAAAATGGCAAGTGTTATGATAACCAAAACGTCATTTGCTGACGGGTCTTGACTTTATCTAGGAGGTTGTTTTTCAGAATTGGACCTTTCTCATCAGTATAAAGGTTGCTTCGAGCGCCTTTTTCTTATTAGTACGAGTCTTCTGAAAATTGTGATAGATGATGAGATTAAATGTGTGGTTTTTAAGATGTAGCCCCTCAAGGCCCTAGGTATTGATGGGATCCTTGCTCAATTTTACTGGAAAAATTGGGTAGTAGTTGGCCATAATGTTAGTAATTTTTACATGTTGAAAAAGAATGACACTAGCCTTTAAGTGTAAAGGAAGTACCCACTTCCCTAGCACTGGATTTGTTCAAAGACGGTTATCATATTTGAAGTGTTGGCAATTTATTGAACGGTTTGAATGGACTATGTTGAGTATATAGACAACATCTGGCCCATCTATGAAGATTATATTACTTAAGGAAACATATTTTGGAGAATGGATAGAATCAGATCACCCTTATCTAATCCCTTAAATCAAGAGAGTTGAATTGGATCGAATCACAAAAAACTTAGTTGCCAAGAATCCTTGTTTATCTTATTCAATATTATTATATTGTGGTTGTTTTATAGGGATTATGATAGATCTTCTTATGTTAGCAAGTCTCGAAATATTCTTTATAAATTAATAGACTTGTATAAGTTTATGAACCGATAATTGAGAGCACTAAATCTGTTCAAGTAAGGAACTATATTTTGTGAGTGTATATTGATAGTAAAATATTTAGTATTGTGGTTTTTTTTGTTGAATTCAGTGGTGAGAGTTTTTTTTTTTTTTTAATGTGCAAAGGTAAAAAATTGTCATGGATGTCTGATAGATTAGGATCACTTGTTGTAAGTGTTGAAAATATAAATTTCTCATTGAACTAATCTCTGTAGAGTAAGAGAATCAAACTGTATAAACGATTCCTATATATTCGATTTTATTTTCTGTTTCTAAATTTAGTACCAGATACACTTTCCCATCACTCCATCCAAACATTTATGTAATTTGTTAGCAATGATTTCAAAACTCCAGTACAAAATATATTTGATGGCACCCATTTTTATACCATGCAGAATCGTACTCCTCTTATGTTAATCTCGAAAAAGGATAAACCCGATGTGATCATGCAACTTCGATCCATTAGCTTATTAGCTTATTCATATTCTTGTACTTGATTGTCTCCAAAACCATTGTCATAGATTGAAGGCTTAATATTTTACTTTTAATATTCTTTTTTTTATTAAATTTACTTGTTTTTTATTCAGTGTTATTAAGGTATCATCCCATTAAGCGATAGATCAAGTACAAAAAGAGTTAAATATATAATTTTTATTAAAACTAATTTTATTATAGAAATGGTTTATTATTAAGTAATAAATATAATTTTATTACTTTAATTATAAATATAAAATGTTTACGTACAATATTCATTTCACAGTAATTAAAACTTTTCCATGAAAGATTCAATGTGGTTATTAAAAAAAACTATTTCATTCAAAAGTTTCAACTTTCAACACCTTCAAACAAAAAGTAGAACTAGGTTACATTACTTTTCATTCTTTCTGAAAATAGGTTACATTACACTATGTCCATATTTGTAGAGAAACAATAAAGTAATAAAAAAAGAAGAGATTATACCACTAGTTTATTGATTACGTATGTTTCCTTTTATCGACTAATATACTAAAAAAGTAGGCATTCATTTTAATTTTTGTCTTTTTTGTCATTAATTTATATTTTTATCAATATTATTTAAACGTTAACTTGTCATCCATACCACATCAATCAAATTAAAAAAATGTTTATCTTTTATCACCATTTTGATGTGATTTAATTAAAAAAATAAATTTAAAGGTTAAAAATGATAAAATAATTATAAAAGAGGATAAAAATAATTTTTTATAAAATTAAAGAGCTAAATAAATAAATATATATGTAATTTATTAATTGCATGACCAAATGGGCAAAGGGCTAAAGAAACATTAAATGGAATATTTTTTTTTGGTGAATTTAGAGCAGAGATAAAATAAAAAGAAGAATATAAGATTGATAAATTGATTTCAAGATATATTTTTAAAAAGAGAAAGACAGGATGAGAGATGTGATAGGGCAATTACTAGGGTGATCTCATCTGGTTTGATGCTGAATTTTGCTGTCACGTGAAGATAGAGCAGCACTCCATACAACAATTTTTGTTTCTTTATTATTTAAAAATAAAGAAACAATGGAAACCACCAACCACCACATATTATTATATTAAATCAGAGATGCAGTTTTTTTGTGTTTTATACACATGGGATAAATCATTTATCAATATTTTTATAAAAATGAGTTGAAAATATATAAACGTTTTCAAAGTTGATGTGAATGAAAGATTAAAAAAAAATGTTAGAAATGCAATTAAAAAGATAACCAATAAAATTGGGCAACATTAATTAAAATACCTAAAAGGAGAATGACGTCGCAATAAATAAATTTATTTATTGTCACAAGAAACCAAAAATCAACCTACTGTGTGATTTTTCAAATTTTGACAACTACTTCATCATTCAAATAATATGCTTATAATTAAGAAATACAAATAATATTGGAGGGGCTCTTCTTCCATTTATTATTTAAATAAAATTCAACACTCTTGAGTCATGAGACTTGTTTTACGGCTGTTGCTAATGCACCAAGAAGTAGAATATTACATAAATTCAACTTCAGCTTTGACTGCTACTTCATTTTAGTAATGGCCGCCTCCTTAGACTCTCTAACCCATCAATTTTGGCGTCCTTAAATATATACCATCCTATTATTATTACTAGATATCGTGAAATTAAAAATCATGTTTATTTCTTCTTCTTTTTTAAATTAAAAATCAATAAAAATGTTACAAATATTTTTTTTGGCATTCGATTCCACAATATAAATATGAAACGATTACTTTAATATAAAATAATTAATGGGTGATATTCAAAATATATAACATGACGACTGGAGGTGAAAAATGAAAAAAAGAACTCTTCTTAACTATCATGGACGAAGGTGCATAACTTTTAATATATATATATATGCACACTTTTACTTTTATATTATAGTAGTTTATTTTTTTTAGATGTTTTTTATATTATTATTTAAATATATAATTAAATTTGTGTTGTAAGTAGACCTAGTCATGGGTCAAACTATCCGTCTATGCTCAAAAGATCGCTCGAAAGATGGGAGGGTTTGGGCAAATATATAAGCTTGTTTAGAAAATGGGTCGAGCCTCGAGCAAGACTTCTTTTGCCCGACCTAAATTTGACAAAAAAATTTGTGTTGTTGTTTTGTTACCATTTCACAATTATATTGTTACTATTTTGTTGATATTATTTTAATATTATATAATTCTTGTTTTATTGTTAATTTTGTTACTATTTTAGAGACATTTACTTGTTAAGTTACAATTATGTTCGTGTTATTTAAGTATGAAGATTTTTTTATATGTATTTTTAATTTGTTGAGAAACATTTATTTTAATTTTTTTTTGCTCTATTTGATGTATTATATTTTTAAAATTTAATTTTATATAAAAATAATAATTCGGGTGGCTTGGGCCGAGCTTGAGTTTAGTGTTTTTATCCAAATTAGACTTGGGTAAAATTTTAAGTCCATTTTTTAGGCTGAGTCTAGGCCTAGAAAATAGGTCTGATTTTTTTTTTTTTTTTTGCATTGGCCTAAACATGATCTGCTCTACTTACGAGTTAATCAGATATTAACTCAATTAATAAATGATCAAAACATCATTATTTATGTGAAATCAATTACATTACCACTTTAAGGAAAGGTTTATTTGATATTTACATAAACTTTCAATAAATATATTTACATAATATTTTATTCACCACGTCATGAATTTATCATAACCTAATATTTACAAATTTACTTATTTCATGATAGCAACGCAGTAAAAATTAACTAATATAAGATTTGAGGGTAATATTGATTGTTTTTGAGAATTTTAACTTATAATTTTTGTTCATTACAACTTTTTTTTTTATTTGTGATAATTTAACAATTTGTAAGTAGATGAAATAAAAAAACTAATATAGTTAAATTTAATAAATGTTAGTTTATTTATTTATATTTAACAAAATGGAACTCTAATATAGTGTCCGGATAAAGTATTTCAATATTACTGCCAATGCATTCTGGTTCTAATTAGTTAAAGCAAAGGAAGCATATATGGTTGGAGTTTTCAACATATTTACTACCATGCATGAGGCTGTAATTCACTCAAAATTATATGAAAGTAAACATTCATATAGAATGTATAAGTCTAATTTGCATGCTAATGATGCCCAAATTTATCTTTAAGTTTTTTTATATGTTAAAAAAGAATAATTAAATTTTATAATAAGAACAAATTACTAATATATTTAAATTAAATAATAAAATATCATTTTTCAACTAAATGAATCAAATAAAGTAATATAACATTTTTAACATATTATAAAAGTTGATTAGATTTGTGCTTTTAAGTGATCTACAAAATCAAAAACTAAGTTAGAGAACACCGAAATTAAGTATATTTAAATTAGTATGGACCACAAATGAGAATGAAATACAGAGAATAATAAGAATGGTGTTAAATTACTCAAAGTTCATACATGGTCAGTTTTACTATCTTGGTATTTGTAGGCCTTTGCGTGGCTGCCCAAAATTACTTGGACTTGTGCCTATGTCAGTCGTTAATTGGTTAGTTTATTTCTTTCATTTTCTTAGGACATTAGCCCTTGCTTGATTTTGTTGAGTACTCGAGTTGGGGAAGCTCTTTGTAGACGTTTCTTTTGTTAAAAAGAAAAGTTGGGAGGATGCCATGCGTACAAGAGTTTGAGCTAGTGGGACTGAAGACCCATGTAAGGCTGCTCTTGAGCAGGCTCTCAATTTGTTTGGGCTAAATTTCCTCTTTGGGCTTGGATTTTTTGAGCCATCCTACTCTTTTTTGAGCAAATGTTGTGTTTTAGGGCTTGAGCCCATTGCGTTATACTTGAGTTTGAACTCATTGTGTCGTGCTTTAACATTATGTAGTTTTATAGTTTAATAGCTTTATTATCAAAGATAATTTTACTTTTTGTAAATCAACATTTTCTGCATTTAATTTGGACTTTATTAATAAAATGTCCTATGGTCTGTATCTTGATTTCCTAACTGGTTCTTAAAGCTCTTTTTTTTATTATAAGTAGTCTTTAAAGATTTATTCGGTCACATGTTTTAGTCTTAAAATATAAAATGCTTTTAAAAGTGGACACTTTGGATGGACAATTTCTTTTTCTTTTTCTTCCCCCTCTCTTTTACTCCTAGCTTTTTTCCTTTCTTCTTCCTCCTCGCTCCCTCTCCCTAGTAAACTCTTATTCACATGAATTGTAATTAATTTTGCATTCTTGAGGGGATGAAGGGAAAATATCAGCTTCAAGAATGGCTTATACAATGTGACCAAAATCTTGAGAGGTTGATTCAACGGCCGAGGGATCATGAAAGAGTTTGATTGCAATATCAAGGGCTTGGAGCTTAAAGAAAATACAATCATTCTTTGATATCCCTATGAAGGCCACCAAACGGCTTATAATGACTATAGCTGAGAAATATGATGGAAAAGTGACAAATATTTTTGTTTTGCTTTTTGGTGAATCAAAAGCAGTGAAAATTAGCAAAGAAATGCAAAGAATCTATATATATTTCTCAGCTTCGTTTTGGTTATATATATATAAAAAAAGGCTGAAAGAAAATTTGCATTAAAACGATGAAGGTTGGTGAAGAGGATTGATGGGATAGAGGCAATCGGCAAGATGGGCTCGTCAAGACACAGGCGCGCATCTTTAAAACTTGAGCTAAATTATCGTACATTCGTTTAAACATTTGCATGTTCATGCAAAGAATAAATGCAAATGAGCCTAGTAAATTTTGTCATTCACATATACTGTTATTTTCTTAAAGAAAGTTCAGGATGTATGATCGGGAATGGAACAACGAGAAAAAAACAAAGACCTTAGCAAAAAAAGAGGCATCGAAAGTAAGATACGAAGAATGGTCGTTTAATGCATAAAAAGGTTACTTTTTTCTCATTTGCAACTGTTGATGTTTGGTGCTGCAAATTTGGCTTTGGTTCCTTATCACTTTGTCTATAGTTGCCTTCAAATTTTCACATTTCTGGATTCTGGTAAGAAATTTTGCCTTGCTTTCTCTTGCAAGAAGGTTTCATGAATTGAAAGGGGCTGCTAATTTATTTAATTTCTATAGTAAAAGATATTCTAAACAAAGAGAATATCCTCGATAAAAAGAATTAATAGTTAAGAGAGGAAGAAGAATTATTTTCATTTTAAAAAAAATTCACGAATCAAGCCACATATTAATAGAAAAGACAGAATTTTCAGGATGAAAACAAATTTTAGAGAATATTTTTGACCCAAATAATTTTAAACACCAATACAAAAATATAAAATTACACTGCTATTTGATTATTAAAATCGTTAATAAAATATTTTGATTTTAATCTTGAGAGTATCGAAAGTAATAGGGTGAGTATTCGATCGAGTCGAGTTGAATCGAGTTAAAAATTTCGAGTTAGTCGAGTTGACGAATCCTATTTTAGCAACCGAACTCAATTTGAATTTTCTTCGAATCGGATCGAATCGAGTCAAAAAAATTTCGAGTCAAGTCGAGTCATCCTATTATTTATATTCAATGTTGTGTTTACATGAATCGATTATTTAACTAATAAACGAAGTCTAAAATTATTTAACTACATAAACAATACAATAGTTTTGCCTTTCAACTTAATGTGTAACACCCCTAACCCCGAACCATCGCCGGAACAGGGTTATGAGGCATTACCGGACATATCAGACAATTTGCAAATAATTCTAAAAAAAAATAACATTTATTGTATAATTTTAATAACTGATCCCTATTATAAACCTTCAAAGTCTAAAGTCTGTATTAAAAGTAAAATGGGACTCGTTTAAGTATTTCAGAATATATTTTGTTTAATATAAATTTCAACAGCATTTCTACTTATTATCATATAAAACCCCCTGTAAATTAAACCGTATTCATTTCAATCATAACCAATTCAACCAATTTATTTCATATATTCATTTTCTATTCTAAATACCTTCTAATCAAACTCAATCAATATAATATCAACTTAAATTTATCAAAGTATTAGTTAGATTAAAATAGATAAACTTCTTTCATTATAATTCTTAAACTTGTAATACTAACATTTTTAACCATTTACATTCAAAACATAATAACCTGTAACACCCCTAACCCCGAACCATCGTCGGAACAGGGTTACGAGGCATTACCGGACATATCAGACAATTTACAAATATAAATTTTGTTTAATATAAATTTCGGCAGCATTTCTGCTTATTATTATATAAAACCCCCTGTAAATTAAACCATATTCATTTCAATCATAACCAATTCAACCAATTCATTCCATATATTTATTTCTATTCTAAATACCTTCTAATCAAACTCAATTAATATAATATCAACTTAAATTTATCAAAATATTAGTTAGATTAAAATAAATATACTTCATTCATTATAATTCTTAAACTTGTAATACTAACATTTTTAACCATTTACATTCAAAACATAATAACCTTTATACACAACCTACGTACATGCCACATTATGAAAAGGAAGTTTACATCACCAAAAGTTTGCTGAAGTCGGGTCTGGCTTCGGATGCTGGTTCAGTATTTGACTTCTACAACCTGCGCACGGAAACAACCGTACGCTGAGTATACATATACTCAGTGGTATTACCATAATTCAAATTATAAACATAATAATCATATCATTAATTCATATAACTTTAATTTAACTAAACCAATTCAAACATAACTTTCATATAAGTTTGTCCTTCTCAATATATTCATACAATTCAATTTTAGCTATTCAACAATTGAAATAATACACAATCATGTTGAGCCATTATCCATCTCATGAACCAATGGTTCATATTTTCTATTCCCATACTCATATTCCAATCACATTTTTCAGTTCATGTTCTATTTTCGCATTTCTTCCAATGGCTCAACCATTTCATTTTATTCAATTTAACCTTTTCTTTATTTTCCCCCTATTAACAGACTCGGACTTTAACGGATACACGGATTCCAACCCAAACACACCAGTACGGCACATTGTGCCTAAAACGGTACATAGTACCTGATCAGTATACGACACATAAGTGCCTGAAACGACACACGAGGTGCCTGATACGACGCACGAGGTGCCTAAAATACGACACATAAAGTGCCTGATTTACGACACATAAAGTGCTTGATCGGCAAAGCCGATAAATCCCGTACTCTTCCAAATCCTATGGCATGCCAATTATATCCGACTCAGCCCGACTAGTTAATAGGGTATTTCAGTTCTGAATTTCATTTTCATTTCCATAACAAATTCAATTTCAATATCAATTACACTTTTCCATTTCAATCCAGATACAATTCAATTTCAATACATATTCATCATTCAACTCAATTTCCATTCAATTCAATAAAAACACTTACCTTATAATTTACTTACCATATTCATAAATTAATCTAACATTTAATGAATAAATAAATAGTTTGAATTATAGTAATACAAACTCGAATTTGCTTGGTTATTCCTCGGTAACCTTCTCCTTTCCTTTGTGGGTTGATGTCTCGAGTTCCTTGTTAGCTACGAAAATAATAATAATTTACATTATTAATTACAACATTAAATTACAATAAATAATTGAATTTTATTCAACTTCTACTCTTCCTCTTCATTCCACATCCTTTATACACAATTCTATTATTTACTTATAAGTTCTTTCATATGAAAATAGACTCAATAAGCTTTAATTTCATATCTCACTCAACTTCTAATTCCACTTCTACGATTTTTTGTGAATTTTCAAAGTTACTCTACTGCTGCTGTCCCAAAACTGTTTTCTTATAACTTATTTTGCAATTAAATCCTAATTAAGTTTACTTATTTCTTAACTTAATTCATGCTTTGATTCTACTTAAATTCCTTCCATATTCAACTTGATTATATAATTTTCATAATAAAACCCTAATTCATAATTTCTTCCAAATTAATCCCTATAGTAGAAAACTTATAGCTTACCTTGCAATTTAATCCTTTTACTAATTCTAACTTAGATTTCATCTAATTTAATCCATAATTCATCTTTTTCTTCAACATAAACTATATTTAAAAACCTAAAAACTCTCAAAATACCAACTTAGTTTCATCAAAATCTTGCTTTAAAGCTTCTAAAACATCAAAATTAAGAGAAAATGACTAAATTGACTTACCTTTTAAAACTTCAAACCTTAAATCTTTAGTTTTTCCTTTTTCCTTCTTTTTCTTCTTCTTTCCTGCTTGTTTCGAATGTTTCTCTGTTCTCTCCCTGTTTCTTTTCCTATTTCTTTTATACTATTTACTTTATTATATAATATTATATTATATTAATATAATTATTTAATAATATTAATATATTTTAACACATAAAATCTCAGATTTTTTTAAGCTTATGCCGCCTCAACTTATGCTAAATGGCATAATTGCCATTTTGGTCATTTATAATTTCTTTTAATCTATAATTAAACTTTTACTCCTTATTCAATTTGATCCTTTTTCCTAATTACTTTAAATTAAGCTAAATTCACTATATAAAAATCTAATTAAACACACTACTAGACTCATAATTACTCCTAATGATTATTTACTAATCGATTTACTAAGACGGAGGCCCGATAACACATTTTTTTCTAGTGCCCACGGATTTCGGGTCGTTACATAACCTTTATACACAACCTACGTACATGCCACATTATAAAAAGGAAATATACATCACCAAAAGTTTGCTAAAGTCGGGTCTGGCTTCGGATGCTGGTTCAGTATTTGACTTCTACAACCTGCGCACGGAAACAACCGTACGCTGAGTATACATATACTCAATGGTATTACCATAATTCAAATTATAAACATAATAATCATATCATTAAATCATATAACTTTAATTTTACTAAACCAATTCAAACATAAGTTTGTCATTCTCAATATATTCATACAATTCAATTAAAGCTATTCAACAATTGAAATAATACACAATCATGTTGAGCCACTATCCATTTCTTGAACCAATGGTTCATACTTTCCATTCTCATACTCATATTCCAATCACATTTTTCAGTTCATGTTCTATTTTCGCATTTCTTCCAATGGCTCAACCATTTCATTTTATTCAATTTAACCTTTTCCTTATTTACCCCTATTAACAGACTCGGACTTTAACGGATACACGGATTCCAACCCAAACACACCAGTACGGCACATTGTGCCTAAAACGGTACATAGTACCTGATTAGTATACGACACACGAGGTGCCTGAAATACGACACATAAAGTGCCTGATTTACGACACATAAAGTCCTAATCGGCAAAGCCGATAAATCCCGTACTCTTCCAAATCCTATGGCATGCCAATTATATCCGACTCAGCCCGACTAGTTAATAGGGTATTTCAGTTCTCAATTTCATTTTCATTTCCATAACAAATTCAATTTCAATATCAATTACACTTTTCCATTTCAATCCACATACAATTCAATTTCAATACATATTCATCATTCAACTCAATTTCCATTCAATTCAATAAAAACACTTACCTTATAATTTACTTACCATATACATAAATTAATTTAACATTTAATGAATAAATAAATAATTTGAATTATAGTAATACAAACCCGAATTTGCTTGATTATTCCTCGGTAACCTTCTCCTTTCCTTTGTGGGTTGATGCCTCGAGTTCCTTTTTAGCTACGAAAATAATAATAATTTACATTATTAATTACAACATTAAATTACTTTCTTTTAATGGCATATTTTCCATTTTGATCCTTTTTACTTTCTTTTAATCTATAATTAGACTTTTACTCCTTATTCAATTTGATCCTTTTTCCTAATTACTTTAAATTAAGCTAAATTCACTATATAAAAATCTAATTAAATGCACTATTAGACTCATAATTACTCCTAATAATTATTTACTAACTCGATTTACTAAGACGGAGGCCCGATAACACACTTTTCCGGTGCCCACGGATTTTGGGTCGTTACATAATGAGTAAATATTTATCAAAACAACATAGTTTTGCAACTTAATGGTTTTAACTTTTAAC
Organism: Gossypium australe; assembly: GCA_005393395.2. Classification (NCBI taxonomy): domain Eukaryota; kingdom Viridiplantae; phylum Streptophyta; class Magnoliopsida; order Malvales; family Malvaceae; genus Gossypium; species Gossypium australe. The sequence continues at coordinate 25,084,490 of CM016626.1, forward strand.
TTTAGAAAATGTAAATATTTATCAAAATGACGTAGTTTTGCCTTTTCTTATCCGAATTTTCGGATAACTCGAATTGTATAATTCATATTCGAGTTAAACTGAAAAACTTAAATTTTTATTCGAGTTTATTTAAATAACTTGATTAACTCAAATAACTCGAACTATTTAATTCAAAATTTAAAAATTTTATCGATTTTTTCGAATCGAATCGAATTTTACTCACCCCTAGAAAGTATAAAGTAATTAAAAATTAAAATTATAAGTTACGTGAGATGATAAGAATCATTTTTATATTAATCAGTGGTTAAAAGTTCGATCATTATATTAAATATAAAATAAATTTAAAAATCTTAATCGGTATTTATCAAACCACAAAAATTTAATTAATTAAGAATTAGGCTCGCCCATAAATGTAGGGGTGAGTATTCGATCGAGTCGAGTCGAATCGAGTAAAAACAATTCGAATTAGTCGAGTTGGCGAATCATATTTTAGCAACCGAACTCAATTTAATTTTTTTTCGAATTGAATCGAATCGAGTGAAAAATTTTCGAGTTAAGTCGAGTCGAGTTAATGAATCATATTATTTATACTCAATGTTACGTTTACATTGACCGATTATTTAACCAGTAGACGAAGTACAAAATTTTTTAACTACATAAATAATATAATTGTTTTACCTTTTAACTTAGTGAGTAAATATTTATCAAAGCAACGTAATTTTGCCTTTTAACTTTAGAAAAGGTAAACATTTATCAAAACGACGTAGTTTTGCCTTTTCTTATTCAGATTTTCGAATAACTCGAATTGTGTAATTCATATTCGAGTTAAACCAAAAAGCTTATGATAAACTATAAAAGTAACGCATTTTAATCCCATGCTTAGCATGTTTTTGGATGTTTTATTATATAATTTTGTGAATTTGATGCTCCTAATCCTTTAACTTCATGTTTCTATACTTAGGTGAGTATAGGGGAGCGAAAGGAGTGAAAAACGAGCTAAAATTGAGCAAAAAGAGCTGATTTCAATATCACACAAGGGCTGGCCACACGCCCCTGTGCCAGCCCGTGTCAATCTCGAACCATATCAGCATTGCACACGGGCTGGGTACCTTAACATGGGCCTCTCACACTCCCGTGGGAGATACACGGGTTGTCCACACGCCCGTGTGCCAGCCCGTGTCGATTTCTAACCATGTCAGTACTGCACACGGCCTGGGCATTCCTACACGGGCTGATCACACGCCCGTGTTCCTATTGCACCCTGTTTCGTTTTCACGCGAAAAAAGACAATTTTTAGGTATTTTATGTAATGACCCAAAATTCACGGGCACCGGAAAAAGCGAGTTATAGGGCCTCCATCTTAGTGAACCGAGTTCGTAAATATTTATTAGGAATATTTGTGAGGCTAGTTGTGTGTTTAATTAGGCTTTAATTAAGTGAATTTAGCTAATTAAGAGAAATTAGGAAAAAAAGGGCTAAATTGAATAAGGGATAAAAGTTTAATTATAGATTAATGATAGAAGGGAGGACCAAAATGGCAAATAAGCCATTCTTAATGGTTGTGGCGGCAAAACATATGAAAAATCTAAGATTTTTTTCTTATATATTTACTCAATTAATTAATTAGTTAATTATATTATTATTTTATTGAATTATAAATTATATTAAAATATTATATTATGAAATAAATTGAAATATGACAAATGTAGGGCGATAAATGGTACATGTGTAATAGTGTGTATATACACACACTATACTTGTATTATAATTATTTATTTACTTAAAATTTAAGTTAAAAGATATTTATTAATAAAATAATTATAATATAAGATTTTTATAGGATAAATAAATTAAATGATGACAAGTGGATGGTGATGATAATATGCAAATGTAAAATAAAAATGTATACAATTGTAATATATGTATTTGTTATTAAATAGATATTTATTATAATTATTATTATAGTTTTATATTAAATTATGATTGTTATTATTAAAATAAATTAGAATGAAGACAATTGTATAATTATTTATGGTACATGTGTAACATATATGTTTATACACTTGTATATTATTTATATATTTTATTATAAAATAAGCAAAAGATTTTTATTAATTAATATTATTATAACATTATTATAATAAATTAAAGAATAAAAGAAATAGAACATAAAAAGGAATGAAAAGAAACAAAAGAGGAGGTAGAAGCAGAGAGTTTAAACGAAATAGTAGGAAAGAAAGAAGAAAAGAAAAGAAAAGGAGAAACTAAGGTTTGAGAGCTTGAAGTTTTAATAGGTAAGTCAATTAAGTCTTTTTTACTTAAATTTAATGGTTTAGAAGTTTTAGATCAAAGTTTTGTTGAAATTAAGTTGAAGTTTTAAAATTTTTTAGGCTTTTGAATACAGTTTATGTTGAATTAATTGGTGAATTAGGGGTTAAATAGATAGAATTTCAAGTTAAAATTGGGTAAAAGATTTAAATTGTAAAATAAGTTCTAAGAAACAGTTTTGGATAGTAACAGTAGGTTAAATTTGAAAAATTACCAAAAATTGTAAAAATTGAATTAGAAGATGAATAAAATATGTAATTAAATCTTATTGAGCCTAGTTTTTTATAGAAGAAACGGTGTAAGCAATGGAATTGTAAATCATGAGATATAATAGGTTTTGTGAGATAAGGTCAGAATGATTTCGGGTTCCCATGTTCTGACTTTGGAAAATCATCAAAAATTGGAGAAAAATAATTAGGGGCTTAAGTTTACATTTTTAAATCATTAATGAGTTTATTTTTAATAGAAACAAACGGTAACATCGTCTAAGTCCCAAACTAAGAGATAATTAATTTTTAGTAAGGAAAGGTAGAAGTTGTCAAATAGCAAAATAAAGTCAAGTTTGAAGATTTTACTGTACTTATTGGCTAAACTATAAATTCTAAAATTTTTATGGTAGAAAACTATTTGAGTCTAGTTTCTAAAACACCAAGCGTATCTTAAATTGTAATTCTGTAACTCAAGCTATAAATAATTTAGTGACTATCACTCAAATGGATAGCTTTAAATAAATTTATAAGTTAATAGTGAAATCATAGATAATGTTACTTATTAGCATGTAATATAAATTATGGATGTGGAATGGAGAGGAGGAGGAGGAGGAGGAGGAGGAGGTATATATGAATATTCGGCTAGCATGGCTAATTTGCATGTTTTAGACTCAAGGACTAAATTGAATAAAAGTAAAACTTTAGAGGCAATTTTTGTAAAAATATCAAAAATGACCAAATTGAGTGAAATGAATTATTTTATTGTCTAAATTAATAAATTGAACGAAATTATTAATTTAGAGTAAGATCGGTTGAAAAATCAATGAAAATAGAAAATTACCAAAATGCCCCTGAATCTTGGTATTTCTGCAATTTAACCAGGTAAGTTTGTAATCTAATTATGTGGTATAAGGAAATACGAGTTGATGGTATATGAAATATTGATATAATGAATTAACTTATTTATGTTTATGAATAAATGGCAAGAGTATGATATTTATCGTGACATGTAAATATGTGATTATCTTTGATACGTTGATACAAGGAAATTAAGTATGTTGAGTCTGGTAATAAATTCAAGTAAGACATGTCGAGAAAAAAAATATGTTTAAGGTACAATATGTTTGATTTTGATTGGTTCCAAATATGAATACTAGATGAAATAAAATGTCTGATAAATAAATTTGAAACTTCGGTAATGCTCTGTAACTCTATTCCGGTAATGGATCCGGGTTAGGGGAGGTACATTTTAAGCATTCCAAAGTCTATAAAAACACACTAAAAGAAGACCTAAAGGGACACGTAGAGTAGCACTGTAACACCCCTAACCCGTATCCGTCGTTGAAACAGGGTTACGAGGCATTACCAAAGAGTACAGAACACTTACAAATAATTTGAAATCATTATCTTTACACAAATAGTACACTTGAGGTGTACAGTTCTACAATTATGAATAAACACATTTATCAAACATATTTCATGTTTTTATATATCACAATCCAATATTTCCATGTATCAAGTACCACCATTTCCTCGTATTTCAGACAAATACGTGTAACAATTCATAGACACAAACCTCACTAACTCTTCCTGCCAATCACAATTTAAATTAACAAATCACTTATTGAGTCCAATTTCAATGTTCACTAAAATCTATCATATAAATTTGGATGTACGTATCCACCAATAGATTCCATGTACCGATATCATCATCTCAAATTTTCACATTCATTTGCTTTCCACATTATGAACTCAAATAACATATACAAGATATACCAATGTATTTCAAGTACGGTTTCATAATATTTCATTTCAAATTTCAGATTATTTCATATTAGAACTTTTCTCATTAACTCATTTGGAATACCAATTCATACGGATAATACACTCAATGATGTACAAATATATAATCACAAATGAACTCATTCATCAACCAAGTTCTATGTTCATGTCTCATCAACTCGTATTTCCTTATATCACATAATTCCATGTAACACTTACCAAACTTTGTCAGATTAGTGAACGTCTTATAGAATTGGTCTGCTCACACAAGTTGTCGATCATGACAAGCTATACGGTGTTGCTCAGTGCCACATTTCACAACTCAGTATGGTTTTCCTCATTGAAATACCATACCTACATTTCACAACTCGGTATGGGAAATGTCATACCTACGTTTCTTAACTCAGTATGTTTAATACCATACCTACGTTTCACAACTCAGTATGGATGATACCATACCTACGTTTCACAACTCAGTATGGTTAATACCATACCTACGTTTCACAACTCAGTATGGTTAATACCATACATACGTTTCACAACTCAGTATGGATGATACCATACCTACGTTTCATAACTCAGTATGGATAATACGATACCTACGTTTCACACTTTGCTATGGATCATCCATGGTCTTATCCGCCAATTCATCACTTTTCACTAAAATGCCATAGCCCAGCTATGGTCTTACATCTTAAACACGTATCACACCGATGTCATATCCCAAATATGGTCTTACACGGAAATCAATTGTCACTTGTAGCCAAAGCTACCACTATTCACTGAACAGGTAGCCAGAGCTACCACTTTTCACTTTCACTTATCCTTGATCAGATAAGTGTAGGCGAAGCCATCACTTATCACTTTCACTTGTCCTTGATCTGATAAGTGTAGCCGAAGCTATCACTTATCACGTGTTGCCATGGTTCATCCATGGTGTTTTCCGTCAATTTATCTTGTTACTGAACTGCAGTGTTCAATTTGATCATTTATTCAATTTTCATGCTTTTACATTATTCGCGATTTTATCATCATTACATATGAAATAACTCATCATGAAGTTCATAAAATTAACAAATGATCACTAAAATTTAGCCGTATAAACTCACAAGTTCAATTTTTGTATTATAACAATAATCATAATTTCATAATAAATATTCCAAATAAAACATTATATCATTTCTAATTCAACATTTATCGATTATAATCGAGCATGTGATCAATTTATACATAAGTCGTTCATATATTATTTTTCCTCCTCCTCCTCTCCATCCACATTCTTAGTATAAACAACACACCTGTAAGTAACATTATCTATAATTTTCACTATTTACTTATGTGAATATTCAAGATGTCCATCTGTGTCATAGTCACTAAATTATTTTTATCTTAAGCTACAGAACTCCAAATTAAGATCCGTTAATTTTATTTGAAACTAGACTCACATATCCTCTTATTATAGTTTTTCCAGAATTTTTGGTGTGTCCAATTAGTACAATTTATTAATTAAGTTCTCCCCTATTACACAGTCCGATGGCTCTGACCTCTCTTCATTAAAAATCAATTATCTCATAGTACGATTTTTATATAGTGTTTCCGATTATTTCTAATGAAAATAGGCTCATTAAGGAATACAAACATATAAATTATAACTCATAATTCTTTTTGTACAATTTTTAGTGAATTTCTAAAGTAAGAACAGGAGATCACGAAGTTATTCTAAACTAGTCTTACAAAAATTTAAATATCTCAATATGTAGACTTTCTTTGCTTTCTCTTTTTCTTTTATATGAAAATAGATTCAACAAGATTTAATTCTATATCTCACTCAACTTCTAATTCAATTTCTACCATTTTTGGTGATTTTTCAAAGTTAGACAACTACTGCTGTCCAAAACTGCTTTAGTGTAACATGTTGATTTCTATTTTGTCCCAAATTCCACAATTCATACAATTCAGTCCTTACTCAATTAACCCCTTAATTGAGCTAATTTTCTCATTTAATAATTTTCTCTATCATTTTAAAATACTTCATAACCTTTGAAAATCAGAATTTTAACACTAGGCCTTAATTTCAACTCTTTCACAATTAGGTCCTAAAACCAATTTCCTTCAATTTTACTTGATAAAATTATCATATAACAAAATTAAAGCTTCAATTAAATATTTATTCATCATATTATTCCAGCACTAATCCACATCAACTTTAAAAATTAGACATAGAATCAAAAACTAATGAATTAATAAGTTGGACTCAATTATAAAAGTCCAAAAACATAGAAATTTTAAGGAGAAAGAAAAAATTAAACTTACATGAAGCTTGAGTATGAAAACCAGCTTGAACTCTCTCCCATGACTGTTTTTCAATTGAAGAAAATGAAGAGAAACGAAGATAATTTTAGATATTCCAATTTGGTCCCCTTTTTATTTAGCTAATTTTGGCAATTTTCCAATTTTGCCCTTATTTCACTCATTTCCTGATTTTTCTCACCCAAAATATCTCCTTTGGGCTTATTTTCACTTTAGGTCCTTCCTCATTTGAAAATTAAGCTATTAAATCCTTCTAGCAACTTTTACACTTTTTTCAATTTAGTACTTTTTATTTAATTAGCCACCCAAACGTCAAAATTTTCTAACGAAATTTTAATACTACTTTATTGAAATTCCGTAAATATTTATAAAAATATTTATGACTCGGTTTATAACACCGAGATCTCGATACCTCTTTTTCTCAATTTCTTGACCAAATAAATCTTTATAAAACACAATTTACTATTCAAAAAAAAACTTTTAAAAGCTACATTTGGCACGTAAATATTAAATAATATAAGCTACGAGTTCATTTGTCGGATTTTGTGGTCTCGAACCACTATTTCCGACATCGCTGAAATTTGGGCTATTACAAGAACAAAGAAATTACTCGAAGGAAGCCGTTGGAATCAATTTAGAAGCAGGATCTCATTCGAGATTGAAGATCTCCATCAAATTTCCTTAAAGTTTTTGGGTTCTTTATGTCTCGTTGTTTTCCTTATTTTGAGATGTTTTCCTTTTAAATTATGAATTAAACTCCCTAAAATACACCTAGGGAGGATGAAACCTATGAGAAATCTTATTATTTAATTATCTGAATTACATGATAAATACTTGTTTTTATTCTTAATTATGTGTTCTTAGTCATTGTCTTAATATTTTCAGGATATTAATCCAAGTCTGATGTACTTAATAAATAGAGCAAAAGTCCCTACTTAAGAGTAAATCTAGCATAATTGAGTGGAGTTGATTGCAATCCTAAAAATAGGACGACATAAATCTGCCGGATTAGAGTCAAATCTAATAAGGGAATCCATAGATCGAGTTAATGCGACAATAGGGGTTTTAATTAGAAAGAAATTTCAATTAATCAACCTAGAATCAGTTGTTAATAGTCTCAGAGATATTAACATAATTTAGGGATTTCTACGAATGAAGACAAGTGAATAAGTCGTTTAATTCAGAATCACAATAATAAGTGAAATCAAGTTGGATTTCTCCTTGGGCATTGCCTCTCTCATTGGTAAATATTTTCTCAATTTTATCTCTATCGCGCTTATAGTTAATTAGTTGGTTCAATTTTAAATTAAAACACCCCTTTAATTATTAGGCTAAATAATAAAAAAGATAGTAATTACTAGTACTTTTAGTCCTCGTGGATACGATATTCTGGACTCACTATAGCTATACTACTGTTCGATAGGTGCGTTTGCCTTTGTCTTATTTTAGTTAGTTCGTGACGTCATCAGTTTATTTTTTTATTTGAGTTGATCCGAATAACTTGATTAATTCAAATAACTTAAACTATTTAATTCAAAATTTAAATTTTTTTTCAAATTTTTCGATTCGAATTAGAAATTTTTTTTCAAATTTTTCGATTCGAATTAGATTTTATTTATTAGAGAAGTGGGCTCCGTCCAGCTGAAATGACTTCCATTTATCTATATGCTATATATTTCTTCGTTTGGACGCGGGCAACTGCAACCTTTTTCTCTTACTTCCCCCTCACATCACTAGAATCTGAAATAAACTGAGAAAAATGATAAGGTGTATTTATTAAAGGAAAGCTTTCTGCTTTCTCTTTCTAATGAAGAAAGCTATTGCCTACCCTACCCGATTTTGTACTCAGCTTTCTTTCTAAGCAACATTCCCCTTTATTTTAAGAGCCGCTGCGTTGGAGGTCTCAACTACGATAACGAAGATGACCAAGCTCCCATCAGCTAAGAAGTCTGCCAACATGATTCTAATACTCATGGTCATTGGCATTGCTCTCGCTCTGATGGTATCACCGGTGCTAGGAAAAGGAGCTGGCAAAGGCGGCGGCGCCAGAGGCAGAGGAGGAGGCCATATTATAAAAGGCAATCGTGCTCGGGGACACTCTTCTTCCGCTGTCGCATTGTACCCTGGCCTAGCTTTCTCCTTGGTTCAACTTCTGCATTTCGTATTTTACGTTTTCCTTTTCGTTTAGGCACTCTGATGCTGTTTAATTTCTGCCCCTTTTAGAAAAAAAGAAAGTGTTAACGCTTCTTTTAATGACTTTGGTTGTATGACACATGGTTTTCAGATTTGCTGTGAAAGTAAGTCAAATTGTGCATGCATTTGCAGCCTTCTAGGAACAGTAAATTGTTTGTTTAATCATTAATTACTGTTGTTTGCCGGTTCAAATCTTCCAGGTTGGTGTAGGATTTTATTTTACTCTTTTATTAGGTGCGCTTTATTAGCAGTCAAGGATCAAGATACTCTCTTATGCCTAGGATTTTGTCAGAGATCATATCAATGAGAAAGAGCCGATCCATATAGATGACATGTCGGATACGCAAACTCAAAGGAATTGGAATCAGAAGCAATTTCTATACTATACTTTATTACTACTAGATACATTATTTAGGGTAGAACAACGTCATCTGTCATCCTTGCTTTGCTTAATACGTTTAGTAAGCTGAATAAATAGTTGCTTAACACACGTGGTCTTGAATTTGATTCTAACATATGCGCCTAAATGTTAGTCTTCTTTGAACCGGCATGGATCGAGCTTATTGTGGTATTTAAGGGGCTAGATTTGATTTGCAAGATTAAAAAATAAACTAAAAAATATCGGAATTGACACTCCAATCACTCTCTAATGCTGAAGCTAGTAAAGGATTATTGGTTATGAAAAAAAAAAAGAATCTTAGCCGAGTGAAAGAGATGAGAGAGATAATACCTTATGATGCTTGATCTCAAGCTTGTTTTTTGTTGGTTGTTTGGTTGTTGTAAGGAGTGACCCACATTGTAGCAAGTTGATAGTAATTAATAATTGGCATGTCTATCCTACAAAGGGTTAACGGATTTATGAGGATAGAAACACATGGTTGGCAAAAACTGCAAGAGGAATCTTATCTATATAATTTTATATGTGGATTACATGATTTGGTGATTGTATGAATGAACTACCAAGAGTTTAGAATGAAGTAATTAGTAGAGCCAAAAATGAAAGTTTTTTCCCCTTCATGTGCATTTTCATGTCATAATTTCTGTTTTTACTTCTTCAAAAGTTGGCCGGATTGAACTTGGACTATATATTTGACTTTATGTTATTTCTCTATTCTATATTTATTTACATGTTCTTTTTCTTTTTCTTTTTTTTTTTTTTGTACTCGTGAGCACCTAAGGTAGTTTAGCAAATAATAGTGTTATATGTATACTATATATTGATCATAAATTTTTAGGATTAACAGCATATATATAGTGATCATAAAGTTTTAGTCAAAGCATAAAGTTACACCTTAAATATGTAAATGAAGCAGAAGTCCATGCAGGTCAAATCAACATATAAAAAGAGTTCACTAACTTAATTAGTGTCACATAGTTAGACCAGCAAGCATTCATTTACTCTCTTTTTTCCCCTGAAAAAACCCAACAAGCACTCCTTAATCCTTATTACTATAGCTGGAGACTGCAGCCTCATTTATGCTGCTGGGCATACGGTTCCCCATTTGCCACTGCAGCCTGTGATGAGCCTGCACTGGACTCATCCTTGAGATACCCTCCCATGGCTCCACTCCCGAAGAACCCATGGCCATGGTGATGGTGATGCCCCATGTGAAAGGCAGGTGCAAAAGCAGCAACACCCAAAGTTCCATAATCAACCACTCTCTTCACCACCGGCTCACCTCTGATTGATCCACGCTCACCCTCCAGTTCTCGGTAGCGGTGGAGGTATACCGTCAAAGGCTCGATGTAATCATCAAAGCCTAGCTTACTCATTGCCCACAGCACATCCTCAGCAGTGATAGTCTTGCGTTGCTCACGTTGGCAATGCTCGTTGGCTTCGCCGGTGATGAAGCTGATGTACTCGGACACACATTCTTGGATCGTTTCCTTGGCGTCATCAGAGATTTTGGCGTGTGGGGGAAGGATCTTGCGCATGATCCTTATTACATTAGCAATGGGCATGAAACGGTCTTGTTCTCTCACGGTGCACTCATTGTCATCAGAGTTTGAGTGGCTGTTCGTATGGTTGGCTTCACCCATTCTCATGTTCATCTCCGTCACCTTCAGTCCTGGACTCAAACAAACATTCCCAACTTATTTCAAAGACATGAAAATTAACCATTTATTAGCAAGAAAACGCTAGTGTTTGGTCAGTTCTTGGCAAGCATGTAATGTGTGACCCAATGAGTTCAATTTTTTGGTTTAACTATATTATATATAAGCCTATACCCACGGGCCATCTCACCGACGGAACATTTGTCTCCGCATAGAAGGCTCTACGTATATTCGGGTTTTATATACACGCAGTTAAGCATGCAAGGAAAAGGCCCGTTAGAAAACTTATAACTGCTTAAGCTGAAAAGTTTGAAATTTTGAACCCCACAAGCGTTGCTTTTCTATTATTCATTTTGGCAGATAATGAATGCATGGGTGCCACTTGTTTTCGAGGGGCTCAAGTATTGGATGCCATCCCAATTGTACACACGCTTACCGACAAGTCAGCCATTTTGCTTGTGTCTCCACTTTGAGTCCTCACAAGCACCCACAAAACCACTTAATGGAGCAACAAGTTTCTTGTACGCCCATTCAAATAACTTACGAGAGGAAAAAGGGGAAAAGAGAGCAGTGTGTCACAATGGGCATTAAAAATTTCAACAAAGCATACGTTTCGAAACTGGAAAACAACCACTCGAAGAAAGATACAAAAATCGACATTTTCAGGTCGGGATATCAGTACATCGGAACACAGCTTCAAAATAAGACAGTAAGAAACAACGAACACAAAAATCTGCATGCTAATATCCATGATGGTAAATCAAGGACAAAGACAGAAACCAAATTAGTATCAATTGCATGCAAGAAATAATCCAAACTCTAGACAACTTAAGGTCCCTCATGAACCACCAGGTAAGAGGAAACACTAATGAAAGGGGTAGATGATAGAATCATCTCTTGAAAAAAGAAACATATACATTATAAAGATACAATATTGCACCTGCAGCTGCATGTTGTTAAAATGAACAAATTAACATAGATCCAATCCAAGCAATAATTTTCACCATTTCGTTTTTCAAGTTAAAATATGTGTTTGTGGGTGTGTATATATACACTTTACCAGAGGTATTGTCGGGGAGTTTACGGTAGCCATGGAAGCCTCCACGTTCCATCTGTCTCTCCTTTCTAGCTCTCCTGTAGCTGGATCCCCCTCTAGCTCGCACACACGCAGGCAACTTTTAAGAGTAAAATGTTGCGATCTTGTTAATTCGTAATTAAGAAGATACGAGGGAGAGCACTTGGCAAGTGTCAACATTTATAGTGCTGAAAAGGTAAAAACCACGTGGCATGGCGATGCCAACGATGTAATGTAATTTTGCAGCCTCCAAAACCCGAACCCATACCCGAAAATAAGTCCAAGTTGACTGAACGCTGGCTGTCGCAAGACCGAGCAAGTAGCTGCAACGCCTTTCTTAATTATACTTTCTTAATTCATAATATATTGGGGTTTTTTTTCAACAATTCATAATATATTGGTTAAAGTATGCTGTCTTGTATATTTGAATTTAATTATTTTACTTTTTATCTTTAGATTTTTTATATTTTAAAATTAAAAATTTATTATATTTAAAATTATTTTATTAAATTTGTTAATTTTAATATTTTAAAATTAAAAAGATACTAACTTAATATCCATATAACAAAAAATGATGTTTTAATATACTTCAATTTAATAAAATAATTTTAAAGATATGAATAATGAATTTACATTTTAAATGAAAAAAATAAAAATAAATTAAATTCTTTCAAATTAAAAGAATAGAATAAATTTCAAATGTACTAAAAAATAAAAAACTTATTTTAACATAATATATTCATTTGAATTTGAAGATGTCCCGATACTAATTTGAGGCTTCCTTTTTTAATATAATTAGTTTTTAATGTGACATATGTAATTTTACGTCTTTAATATTTAATTAAAAATTTAAATATTATAATATTTGTGTAAAATAATACTTCTTATTTGAATTATTGAATATAATTAAAATATATTAATTATCAATTCAAATATTTAATTAAATTTATACTTAAAATTTTATTCAAATAATAACTTTTAAATGTGAATTTAGTAATATAATAAAAATAAAAATATTTTCACTCAAATTTTTTTCTAAATTTATGCTTAGATTATAAATATATTCATTTGAATTTAAAGATGCTCTCAATACTAATTAGAGGCCCCCGTTTTTCCTTTTCATTAAAACCCTCTCAAAAGTGCATGTTTGAAATAAAAAAATAAGTTTACCAACTAAAAGAATAACTAAGATTATAGGATTGATTAATTATATGCATATTGTATCTACCACCCCCACCATAATATTATATTATAAACTTTAAATTTTATTTAGATAAATATCAATACTCATTTTACACTAATTAAGTTTTTATCCTTTTAATTTTCACTTAAATAAGCTTTTATTTTAAGTGAAAATTGATATATTTTAAAGGTTTATTTAGATAAAATTTTAAAAATCAGGGTTTATTTGGAACAAACTTAACATTTAGAATTATTAAATTAAAAAATTATTTAAATATAAAACAGATATGCATTCAAAGCCCTATAATTTATGCAAAGACTTGTTGATCGATTGTGGTTTTAAAACATTTTTTTGGTGAATTATAATCGATTGTGGTTTTAAAACATTTTTTTGGTGAATTATAAGAGGAAAGTAAAACTCTAATAACAACACGATTAGCGTAATTTGAATCTAGATCACATTTAAAGTGACAAACACTTTGACCATCAGGCAAACACACAGGGTTCTGGTTCCACAACAAATTTAAGGCTAAATTTTGCTATTGTTTCCTATACTGTGGGAATTTTAGTAATTCTACTTTTTGAATGCGATTTTTTAGTTATTATATTTTTCAAAAATTAAAATTTAGTTCTTATAAAAGTTAAATTTATTAAAATAAGTTATGCTATTTCCAAAATTATAAGTATCAAATATATTACCATATGCTTCCATATGCTTTTTGTATATAATTAATCAAAAAAAAAATTTTAACAACTATCACTTATGTCATGAACAAAAATTTAAAATAAAAAAAATATAGTGTTAACTTTGATGTGTTAAACTTTTAATATATTTTTAAATAAAAAAAATATAGTGTTAACTTTGATGTGTTAAACTTTTAATATATTTTTTATTAATTAAGTTATTTAGTTATTAAACATTTTCAAAGCATTTCAAAAACTTGCAAGGTACTCAAAAACATGTTTGAAATGTGTTTCAACTTACTCATATGCTTTTAAGGTGTTTAAAATAATTTGGTGGTTAAATATAGATATTGAGTATAAGTTTTGATACATTGCAAGTAAGTAGCCAAATAGCCACACTAGAAGGAGATGTATCTATACATCCCTTAGATGTACCTATACATGGTTGTCAAATTTGTAACACCCCTTACCCGAGACCGTTACCGGAGTCGAGCACGAGGCATTACTAGACTTAACTTACTAGTTCTGGGCATAAAAATTGAAACTGTCCGTCTGCATCATGTTCACTAAATTAATTATAACTCGAGTTAAGAAACTCGAAATCTAGATCCGTAAATTTTCTCTGAAACTAGACTCATATATCTTCTTACTATAATTTTTCCAGAATTTTTGGTGTGGCCAATTAGTACAGTTTATTAGTTAAAGTCTCCCCTGTTACACAGTTTGACACTTCTGACCTCTCTTCACTAAAAATTAATTATCTCATAATATACAACTCTTTTTCCTACACCGTTTTCTTTATATGAAAATAGACTCAATAAGATTTAATTATATATCTTATGCACAACCTAATTCAATTTCTACTATTTTTGGTGATTTTTCAAAGTCACGTCACTGCTGCTGTCCAACTATTCCCCTGCATATAATTACATAATTTCTTTAAAATAACTATCAACTAGGCATTTCATAACATCCAAAACATGTTCTTAATTAACCATTTTAATGGATAATCATTACCAAGCATTTACAAGTCCATAATAAGCCATATCATAAGGTCACACATATAAAATGGCTAAGTCCCTATACATGCCATAACTTAAGACGTTCGAGTCACAAAATACCAATATAATCCTTTGATAGTGTGTAACGATCTCCGACGTCCTTTCGATCCTCGAGTTGGCTTGTAATACTAAAAAAATATAAAGAATGGGAGTAAGCATAAAGCTTAGTAAGTTTACATGTAAATAGATAACAACATTCTTAATGAATTATCTTATTCTTTTCTTATCAAAATCACTTAAGCTTTTAACTCAATATACTTAAACTTGTATTCTTACCTTGCCTTTTAACATGAATTTATCTTACCTTACCTTTTTAACATGAATTTATCTTACCTTACCTTTTTAGCTTGAACTTGTCTTATCTTTACTTTTTAGCTTGAACTTGTCTTACCTTTACTTTGGTTTACTCTTGGAATATTCCCGTTGAACCACTTGGAATACTAAGGATACGCGGGTACTTTTCCTTATGAAACTTAACCATTGCCATGTCTTGACATGGTCTTACGTGGTATCCTTACTTTATGAACTCACCAATGCCATGCCTTGGCATGGTCTTACATGGGACCTTTGCCTTATAGTAACTTATCAATGCCATGTCTTGACATGGTCTTACATGATTTCCTTAAACCCTAATATCATGACATTTGTATCCTACACATTCCTAAGGTTCAACCGGAACTTTCTGCGATAGCTTTTCCATCAATTCATACTTGAGTCTTTAAATAATAAATTTACAGAATAAATATGTAAATGCTGGAATTTAATAATATTAAATGTAAAATAATAGAATATTGCATTTATTTACTGCAAACTTACCTCGAAACAAAATCGATAAACTATATCGATTTAGTCCACTATCTTTTTCTTTCCCCGATCTAACTCCGAATTTCGTTCTTCTTGATCTATAATAGCAAATTTAGCTTATTTAATACTCACATTTATCAAAACAGTCCTTAACTCTAACTTTGGCAAAATTACAATTTTGCCCCTAAACTTTTACATATTTACGATTTTGCCCCTAGGCTCGAAATTTAAACTTCAGCCCTTATTCTTATGTTTTCTAACATGCTGAACATTTTTCCCTTCTATGGCAACTTCAAATTCTTACTATAACACATACTTATGAACAATAACAACTTTTACTAATTAGCTCGTTTTTACCGAAAATCACTTAATAAAAATCATTCCTCTACTCATAAACATGCAAAATCTACCATCAATCATCAAAAATCACAAGTTCTCAACAATGGCATAATTCAAAATATTCACCAAAATCAAAATTCAAGCATGGGTTTTGTAGATCTCATAGCAACGATCTCAAAAACGTAAAAATTATCAAAAATCGAACTCAATTACTAACCTTAATATAGCATGAAATGGCCGAATGGTTTGAAGCTAAGTTTCTTCTTCTTTCTGTTTGTTTCGTGAAGAAAGTGATGAAAATAAAGCCACTTTCTCATGTTTCTATTATTATAACTAATAGATTATAAAATACATATAACATAAACTTTCAACTAATGTTTTTAATATAATAAAAACACATAATTGCATTTCATCATTCAATGCCGTCCACCACCTTTTATTATTGGAAAATTGCAACATAAAACTTCCATATTAAAAGAACATCCACTATTTGGTCCTTCTAAAAATAACCACTAAATTTTCATTTTACGCGATTAAGCCCTTTTATTAAATTAATCACACTAACAATAAAATTAATTCACGAAACTTTCACACATGTAAATTCACATATTATAAGCACGGAAAATAATATTAAAATATTTTACTGACTCGGATTTGTGGTTTCGCAACCACTATTCCGTTTAGGCCCTATTTCGGGATGTTACAAAATTAATCACTAACGGCTACTTTTATGAGTTGTATCGATACATCCTTGACATGTATGATGTATTGATATATGAGTTGTAAGGCCTCTTTTTTAGTCTAAGATTAATGCTTCTAACAACGATAAATATCTACTAACTTGTTTCTTGGTATAAATACAAGTTAAAGACATTTCAAAACATAATAGAAAAACATTCTAGCAAAAAGTTAAAATAAAATATTTCATTTATTTATTTTCTTCATTTCTCTTATACATATTTTTTAAAAACTTATTATAATATATTTTCGTATTCTCATCTCCATTCTTTGAGTGAGTTAAAACATGTAAGCACTCACCTTTGAGAGATCTTCATTGTTTGCACCTTTCTATTTGTAATTAAGGGGTATATTTAAGGTATTGGAAGTATAAAATCTTAAAGGGATTAGAAAAGTTTCTAGTCGAGCCCTTGTAAAAGCTAGAGGCTATTAGTCAAGCTATAAAAACTCGGAGAATGTTCTCAAGCTTGAAAAAAATATAGGGATTGTAAACGTTATGTCTTTTCCTTACAAGATAACAATTCAAGTTTAGTTAATTAAGAAATATTTGGTTAAGGTATACCAAGGTAGTGGAAATAGACAATTGGGGTCGAACAATTAGAAGTAAGTTGTGTTCAAGTTTTTCTTCCCTTTTCTTATTATTTTAGAAAAAAATTGTAAAGTTTTTTTAAAAAATCAATTTACTTCTCTCTTGGTATTTTCATGTCTAACGTAGAAATTAAGAACGATTAAATTGGAAAACATCGACTAAACATTTGACTAATATATAATAGAATTTAACCAAATATATTTAATTGTTAACATTTGAGTTAAGATTGAAAATTTAAAATTAAAAAATATAAGACTAAAATTGAACACGAAAAGTACAGACATTAAAATTAACTAAATTAAAGTAACGATAAAATCCAAAACTTACACAATTAATAGCATATTTAACTAAACTTTTATACCCAAACTCGAATTCAACTCCATGCCTCTTTTCTACTGTTCATATAATTATTATAAATATATTTAAAAGTAGATTTATATTAATATATTCATATTTTTTAATTAAATTCAAATAAATTTATCATTTAATTTAAATTCGAATGAAAAAGAATTATCTTTTTTAAAAGCGACCCTTGTTGGGCCAGGCTTCCAAATCTATGGATAGGTCTGCTTAATCAAAGCAATGAAATTTGAAGTTTTTATTAAATTTTTTTTTTTTATCTCCGAAATAGCAAAAGACACGCGGCCCTTTCAGAAAAGGCGACCATCAGTGGCTTGCGGTTGTGAGAGGGGGAGGGGCGGGGGGCCAAAAATCACGTCGGCTGCTGCGTAGATATGTTGCTGAACCAATCGTCGCAACTCTTTGCCAAAGGTGCATCAATCCGTGCAGCACCACGACTCTATATATAGACCATCAGCGTCTCTTATCATTTGCATATTCGACGAAGTTAATTTTCCCTGGCTACATTGGCGAGAGGTAAGGCATATCAGTGACAGTGAAGATGGAAGATTACGGGTGCGGTATCAATTCGATAGCCATGATGCTGTTGGTGGTTGCTCTGCTGTTATTGGGTCCGCTCGGAATGCCACCGTTGCAGCCTCCTCCCGCTTACATTTTCCTCATCTTCGCTTTCGTGTTGGTCTTCGTTTTCATCTACCTCTCTCATGCCTCCAAAGGATGATCCATGGCGATTTCATTGCTTTCTAGTAGTATTATTCCCTTTTATTCAGTTGTATCTGATGATAATATACTTTGGTTGGGATATTAACCACCAATAATACACAGTTATTTGTTGTTTTCAGTCGTTTATTAATAAATTATATGAATTCGAGGGAAGAATGTTTGTGTTTATCTAATACGTAAATAAAACATGCAATGCATGCATACTTATGTTGCTTTAAAACGGACACAACGCCTTTTACTAATATGATTCCTTTCTTTCATTCCCATTGGCTTATGTACGTTGCATGTGTTGTCCCTTCATGCTGTCTATTAATTACTGAGTTAATAATGTCCTTAACAATTTTAAAGTGATCTTCATTCCATCCATCCATCCATCGATCATGTCTTAATTAGCCTCATTTTCCTGCATAAATCAAATCGTTTGCATTTTTCCTGCATACATCAAATTGTACTATATTTACAATTTGAAGTATAGTTCATATGGATATTTTTAACACTAATTTTTCAGAAGGATTAAAGTTATGAACTTAGATTCAAAACTTTCGCGACAACGCTATTATAGCTTTGTTTGCATGATGCATATGTGACTAATTAATCCATAGTTTTGCTTGAACATTTCATAGTCATCCCACCGTTTGTCCTACTAAAATTCTGTTTGGGCTCCTTTTTTTCTCAAAAAAGAAAAAAAATTAACAACATACTTTTTCTCCTCAGCCTCTTTAAGGCATGCATGGGCGATTTCAGGGCATTGGCTCCCATTATTCCTTTCAAATATTATTTGAATATGTTAGGTCACTTCTTAATTTTCCTGCACCTCTCTCATGGCCATGGACATTTCACCTTCTTTCTCAACACCAAAACATTGCAATTCTACATTCTAAAGGGGAAGAGGGGACAAACTGGCCCAAGTATGTGACCGTGGTGCTCAACAAAGTAGTAGCGATAGTGATGGATGGTGACTATTCCTTGTAGTCTCCAATGCTATTGTGTTATAAATTCCAGGCATTTTTTGGTTTGCTATGTAGAGTATCTGAAGTAATTAAGAGAATAGAAACTACATATTCAGGAAAGCCAATTAATTCAAGATCACTTAAATTGTACGGATCATACATTGTCATCAACAGTAGTAGATAACAAGTAGGTTGGAAAATTGCATATGGGTATCACAAAATGGTGGTCACGTACGTAGATGGATCCTACATGAGAGAGCAAGCATTTGGGTTCTCGTCGCTGAAAAATTGAGGAGGATATGCAAACTCGGAGTAGTACTTGGATGAGTAATATTCACTTCTTTTGATATCGTCCATCTTCTTATCATCATCTCCATCTCCTTTGCCTTGATCTTCTTCTTTCTTCTCTCCTGCATCTTGTTTCTTCTCTGCTTCTTTCTTCTCTTCTTCCTTGTTTTCTTCGTCCTTCACTATGGATACTTGCTTTCTGGTTCTTTTGTATACATAATCTACCAGGTTTGCCGGATCTACAACCCCTTTTACTATTACTTGATGATTTCTCACATCAGTATCCACCGTCTCTACTCCTGTTTGCATTTACATACAAGATGAGTAGAAAATTAAGGCAAATGTCAATCGGGTAGTAAAACACTGTAGGATAATCTCTGAATCATCTCATCTCATCACTGATGATTAAGCAACATACGCAGTTTCTAATTTCTTTATTATATCTGAATTGGGTTGCAAAAATTAACAGAAAATAATAGTAGTAAATATATTACCTGGGATCTTTCGGATTCGCTTCCGCAAAACTTGAGCACACGCTTCACAGTGCATATGAACCTTCAATACTACTGTTATCGCCGCTGGAGGCTGGCAAAGTTGCGGTTACGACCAGAAAATAATAATTAAGGACAACAAAAAAAAAAACCCTAAGGGTCAAGCCCCGTTAATTGTTCAATCCAAGAAACAAATGAAATTAAGATGATAAGTGATCACCATACTTTGCATGCATGCTCAGAACTACCGATAATTACATACAATTACAATTAAAGACCATAATGAACAGGGATGAACACCAAAATCCCATAATATACAACTCTGAACTTAACAATGTTGGTTTGTAAATTCCAAGTAAAATTAACATCACTATCAACCAATGAGCGTACGTTAGGGCTTGACCCCCCATGGCTGCAACGTGCAGAAGTGCAGATGCAGTGGGGTCAAAAGACAAACTAAAGCACTAAATAGTGGCCTCCGTCCTTGGAATATGTGCTTCGGGTATTGGGCTGTTTTGTTACTTTCAATGTCTGCAAACAGCACACCACTCACTGGTTTCACAGTATAGGAAGTTCAAACCCCAAAGTCCAAAATGGATTCTAGCTAATTGCATTTCAATTTCTATGGCTCCAAAAACTAAAGTCTAAAAGAGAATGAGTCACTAAGGGACAGGACGCTGCGAGTGTTTATTATTAGTCGTTTTGCCACTGTAAATTTATTATTATGCTTGATTTTTTATACCGTTAACTATGAATGAAACCCATACTACCTCTTCCTTTTTTTCTTCTTTGAGCTCTTTGTTTTCTTCCTTCTTCTCCTCTTGCGATGGTGGTTTAGGCAAAGGTGAAATTAATTCCACTTTTCTTCCACTCTTCTTTCGTAGCCTTTCACAAACCTTGATAGGGTCTACTGTCTTTCCCTTCACCACTACTTTATTTGCCTTGCTATCTGTGGCTACGTCCTCCACTCCTGTTATCAAACACTAGTATTACAAAGATTAACATATATCAAAGAATCTTAATTAATGTTTCCGTGAAAGTTGAAGGAGGTTCGTGTAAGCTAACGATGAAAGTAGTAACTCAATGAAGGGAAAATGAAATGAGGACCTTGAAATCCTTTGAGGGCTCTTGCAACCTTTCTGGCACAAGCTTCACAGTGCATGTCAACTTTGAGTACAATCTCTGCAGGCTCTTCTTCCTTATTCGTTTCATCTTGATTGCCTTTGCTCTCTTCTCTCTTCTCCTGAACGGATTATAATGGAATAAATATACAAATTGTAAATATAATATACTTATAATATACTATACTAAGCTAGGCCTAGTGGGGAGGAGGTCCAAAGAGATGCTTACCTCACCCATCTCTGCGATGATCGAGCAGTAGTCTACTTGAGAACTTTGTATCTATCAACAAAGAAAGAAGAGATTTAAGTAACGCAGAGATGTGATCTGAGGTGGAGTTGTTTAATTGATGTAGGGTAGACGTATTCAATTTAGCTGACTCATCATCACTCCATTAAGTGCCCTCCTCTTCCGTACCTTCGGCTTTGATTGGTAATGTATTTGATAATAAAAGCATACATGTGGGTCATATCAATTATCATATCATTGTCATATATTGCATCTGATTTTTATTTTGGAATTCTACTTCAAAACAAAAAAAAATTGACAACAATTTTGATTTTAAGATTTTTAAGTCTCATAAGTTTATTTGAATATATTATGATTGATTAGTTTAATTTACTAAAGTGATTGATTATAATTATTTGAAGAAAATATTAATTATAATTATAGTGATTGTAATATTTAATTTATAGTCCATATTTAAAATTCAAAATTCTTTCTTAATAATATCGTCTTTTTTCATTGAAAATATAATAAATTTTACCATTTCGTCTAATAAAATCTTTAATCAACATTTTTTTTTATCTTTTCCATTATCACTGATATTTATTTGTCATGAATTGAGTTAACTCACTTTGGATCAATCCATCACATGATGTAACCAAAACTATTATTAAAGTTTGATTCCTTGATTGATATATAGAGAGAGATGTAAGGAATGTAAAAAGCATCATTCTTATGCTTATAACAGTCCAAGAACATGTTGATGAGCCTTTTCTTTTCATGGATTTCAGACAACACAAGCAGGACCGCGCACCCACGATACGACTTTTTCTTAAAAGGAAAATACAAATAATTGTGGGTTTGGTTCGGAAATCCAACGGCTGTGAATGTAGCAGTAGTGGTCAATCTTAATTAACCGCTGATTTTAATCAGCCAGAAATAGAAAGCGTAAAAATGTAAAACCACTCATTGAGTGGCATTTATGTTGATAAGAGCTAGCGTTATCTATCGTCCTCTAATTTTCATTCATAAAAATAAAATGGAAAAATAGGCTTCGTATTTGCAATGATATCAATAAATTATTGAATTATTTATAATGTTATAATGTTTTTAAGTACATTATTAGTTTATTTTAAAATAGTACATTATTGTTTTTATTTTTACAAAATTTTGTTGAGTTCACAGAAAGTTCATTTTAAAAAGCAAATTGACTTAATGCTTGCTTCCCTTCACCCTCGTTAAACGAATATCGGTTAAATTCTACTATTAATCCATATACTTTATAAAAATTGTAGATTTAATTTATGTATTTTTATTTGATAGTTTTAAAATTTTTATATTTTTTAAAATTTTTAAATTTCAGTCTTCACCAAACAATAATTTCTATTATTTCTAAAATTTAACGTGCCAAACATATTATCGTATGTATAGTGACATGTTAGCTTATTATTTCCAAATATTAGTCTCTAAAAATTCCAATTAATTGATTAACAATGGATATTTATGTCAAAGACTTAAATTTTAAATTTAAGAAAGTATAGGGATTTAAAAAGATCCAATTAAAGAAAATAGATTAAAACTACAACTGTATGCATAGTATATAACTAGTAATTATATTCAACCAAACATATTTAATTGCTATTATTTGAGTCAAGTTTAAATTTTCAAAATTTATAAAATACAAAGACTAAAATTGATAAATTCAAAAAATACAAAAATTAAATTTAATTAAATAAAAATATAAAAACTAAATTCGTAAATTTTGCAAAGTATAAGGAGTAATGGCAAGATTTAACCAAAAAACTTCCATTATTATTAATAATTTACTAGCACTAGTAATCCATGATTAAAACATGTACGTTAAGCGCTGAACCTACTTTTTATGAAATGAAATTTCAGACTCTTACACTAACATAAAAACCTGTTTAAATTAGTTACTTCTCCCACTTTATAAGAAAAATATTTTAATTTTCTTTTTTTTTTAGTCTTTAAACTTTGTATTTGTTAAGTCACTACAAAATAAATAGAAAATCTAATGTTTTTTTAACTTTGTTGACGTTGAATACACATAAATTGCCACATGAATGAAACGTAAACATTTACTCAATTTTTTAAAATTTTAAAATTTTTTAAAAAACTATAAAACTATTTTTAAAGATTAAAAATCATTAAAATTATTAAAAATTATAAAAAATATATTTTTTGTTTTTAAAATTTTAAAAAATTAATTAACACTAACTTGTCATATACGTGGTAATCCACGTGTATGTCACGTTAGGAAATTTAACAAATATTAACTATTTCGTCAAATTTGATGTGATTTAACAACAAAAAACAAAAATTTAAAGACTAAAAAAATAAAAAATTAAATAGATAAAATAAAAAATATATATTTTAAGTTGGAGGGGTTGTAAAGTATCATATAAGCACATCTTGCGTATCAATCTTACAATCTGAAAATATAGTGAGCCTTAACCAATAACCCAAATATTTTCACATTCATCTTTGGGTTTGGGGAAATATTATGGAACGAGAGGATTTATGAGATGTATTGTTATAGGGCGCAACAAATACAAAGGTTAAGAAAATAGACGTTGAGTTACGGCAGGCGTAAGAAGAGTAATTAATTATTGGGACAAGTCTGATACATGGAAATTGCGATGTCAAACCTGCATCCATCAAGATATGCTGTATAACTTGACCAAAAATTAACTAAGAAACCTGACCAGCAACAACCTGTGAGGCCTGAGAAGAAAATGATTAACATATATACACATGTGAAGTAGGGATATTTCGCGAGGAAATGTATTTCACTCCCATTTTCCACTGTCATGCAAATTGATAATGAATTCATTATAAACTCTTTGTCAAAATGTGTTTAGTTTTACGATTATTTAAGAGGATCAATTCTGTATGTACCATACAAAGATTAAGGCTATACCAGATGAAAAAATTTAAAATAACAGTAGTGATGAGATTAAATATTGAAATTAAATATAGTTGTAATAATGAGGTGATATTAAATGAAAATGTATATTATCAATATATTAAATTATCAAGAATTATATTTAAATTAAATAATAAAATCACAATTACGCATATACTTGTCTTAAATTATAATTAAAAATATTAAAAATATTTTTATTAAATAATATTAAATATAAAATTATTAAAGAAGAATTAACCCCGTTTATTTTAATGCCGGTGAATCTATTGAACTCTTTTGCTCCAGTTTCAATTTTGGCACCCTATTAGCAGAGGCGGATTTTTTTGGGGGCTTAGGCGCCTTGGTCCCTCCAAATTTAAGAAATCTTGATTTTTCTCTTCAAATTTTTATGAAATTTTAATTAGGCTTCTTCAATATTTTTAGAAAATTTCATTTTTTTTCTTTGAAGTTTTTAGAAAAGATTGATTATATTATCTTAAATTTTTAAAAATTTTCATTCATCTCACAAAAATTTTAATTAGGACCTCAATTTTTAAAAAGACCTTATTAAACTCTTAATTTTTTTAAAAATTTTATTAAATCCCTCTAAAACTAATTCTTAAAATCTGCCACTCCAAGTGAGTTTACACCACTAAAGCTGATAGCCAACACCTAAACTTAACATTGCGTTTCAGTAAAAAAAAGAAAAGAAAAGGCTTGAAATTTTAACGCCCTACGGTGCGTTTAAGTGATGACTATGTTTTACTGCTAAACTAAAATACAATAAATATGTTACTTTTAAATGGTTGGACTCGTCAACGTTAACACTGATCGAGGGTGTTGCATGGCTGACGAAGAAATGGATGACGTCAGCCCCGGGAAATAAATAGACAAAACGCCGCTTGATTAGAGCCACCTGGCATTGGGAACACGTGTACGGTTGGGCGAATACCACAAAATTAAGATATAATTTTTTATTTCAAAGAATGGTGTGGTGGGTTGTGGCATAACATTGGAAGTGAAAATCGAAATAACACACATGTTTTAAAATCATACCCACAACCACATGTAATGGGCAGCTACCCTGCCTGCCCTCACTTTAAAAGGCTCTTGGCTACTTGCTTTTGGTATATGTTAAACAGTTTTCACTTCAAAATTATTTCTTCATTTTGATCACTATTGCTTTCCTATTTTTCTTTTCAGTTCAGATCTGGGATTTTCAGCTCCAAACATATAACAGATAGAGATGGCGCAGAAGGACAAGGTTTCCCTTTATTCCCTGCCACAGCCTGAATACGTTATTTCCCTTTCTCTTGTCACAAACATTCAATTTGGGATATGGAATTATTTATTACTATGCTTTCTAGCATTCATACGTAATTATTTAACGCAATATACTACGGATGTAGGTGACCACAATGGTGCTGAAGGTCGACCTTCAGTGTTGTCGATGCTACATGAAAGTGAAGAAAGTAGTTTCCAAATTCCCTCGTGAGTTTCTAACCATATCTTGACTTTTATGCTTTATCTATATATATCTATATACATGCATAATTACGCGTCTTTGTCCTTTTATGTTAATTGCTACTAAATTGCAACACAGTAGTAGGTAGTCTGTGAGGTCTTGGGTTATCATTGACTCATTGAGCTCAAGGTGAGAAATAGTGTGAGTTTATATTTGATTACGGATTTTATAAACAACAGAAATACGAGACCAGATATACCACGAGAAGGCCAACACGGTGACCATCACGGTGGTTTGCTGCAATCCGGAGAAGTTGAGGGACAAGTTATGGTGCAAGGGTGGAGGTTCCATCAAGAGCATTGAGATCAAACCACCAGCCAAACGGGCTTCTCCACCGCGGGAACCAACAGGAAAACAGGAATCTCCACCGCCGACGGCCGGTCCGCTTGCAGGATATTGTTGCACTGAATGCTTTCATGGACAACGTGGGGGCTCTTGCTACTTTGGTGTACCACCTCCACCACCATGCTTTTGGACTTATGGTAGGCCAGTTTATGATAGGTGGGGCGGCGGCGGCTACGAGTACAGCTATGCGAGCCGCGGTGATTGTTTTAGAGAAGAAAACCCACAAGCTTGCTCAGCCATGTAAGTTGTAGCATGGCACCTCTGGGATGCTACTAATAATACGAAGAGACTTGAACTATCAAAGATAGTAAATGCAGATCGTAATCAAATCAATATTATGAAAATTATGTCAAATGAATTCTATTTTGTATGTCATATATAAATCTGTAAAGATTGGTGAGGATGGGTTGCGTTTGCGTTGTTTTCACTTACCTTTTTTTTTCCTTAAAATAATATATAATATCTTAGTGTGGATCAAGTAGTTTAGTCCCTGTCTTCAGTTAAAGTAATGAAATATTATGCATGAGTTTGTATTTTAAATGATTTCAAGAAAAGTCGGAACCTAATAGATGGTCATGGAAGACATGTGCAACGAAAAGATATAGGCCAAATCGAAGAGATTCCGATAAACAGAGTATGTCCAGGTTGTTTTCAGCTTCCCTATCAAAAAAGTTAAAAGATGTTCATAGTCATTTTTCGATTTCATCAAGGTTTTTGAGGGATCGAGATTATTTAAATTATTTGATAATCTTACAAACTAGAAAATTTGACTCTAATTAACACTCTCAATCAGCACATTATCTAACTGTACACGCAATCAAATTTTGCTAATTTGTTCTTCAATAAAATAAATTAACCATCACTGATTGAATTATATTTAATAATCATATATTGTTCAAAGCATCGAATAAGAGTCTTTCTCGAAATGAATTCAAAAGCGATACTAAGAGATGATCTTTATATTTCTCGTAATTCAGAGAAAAAAGCGAATATCATAACAAACATAAGATGAAGTGCGGTTTCATATCTCACAGTTCAAACACCAAATTTTTGTTAGCCTCGTACTAGAGTGAAATTTAACTAGACTTAATAAAATAATAACCAAAGGAAATTACAAAAGAAATTTTTTAACTAAAACGGGAAATAAGGAATAAAGGTGGAGAAGTTTGAAATTCCCAGTAATGGGACTTATATTTATATATAGAGTTGGTACTTAAAGAAAGATAAACAATGAAGCACCAAATTTAGTAGAATCCATATCCAAAATTCATTGAAAAATGTAAAGGGCTCGGAAACAGAACATGTTTTTCTCTTGTTGAGCTGATGATGATAGCAAGGCCATGGTTAACTAGGTAAGGGAGATTGAAACCGTGACTTGTTCCTTGTTTGAGTATTTATTGTCCCTTATCTCATGGCCAAAAGAACAATGAAAGAAGACCAGCTGGTTGTTAGTTTCCAGAATCGAATAGCAAACAGGAAGAGACATTAATGAATTTGAAAATGTTGATGCTGGTTGCGGGTCAGGTGATGAACACATCATGTTGAGATGCAAAACCAGCTAAAGGACTCGTATTGGCTAAAAAAAAATAATAATAAAGAATTAATTTCATTCACATACATGTGTTGCTGCATAAAATAAAATAAAAAATTGTAAGAAGCAAGCGGATCTTGCCTCCTTGCAGAACCTAATCAACAAGACAGCAATAACAACAAGAAGACGAGACATGTTAAAAGCAAATGATTCATTAATACAAGGCATTGAATGTAGTACCACCGTGCGCATTATTATATAATATTTGTATATATGGATATTGTGGCATTGAAAACTAGTGGTGTTTGTTGCTACCGAAGGGTGATGAGTTGTGATTGTGGAGAGGAGACACAGCAGAAACACTTTGGCGATAGTTGTGGGGATCGAGATCGAGTTAGTTCATGTTGCTTGCTTCCAATTGATATTTAAAATGATTGAGATTCCTCATGTCTGCCCTCAACCTATAATATATATGTTGAGCAGATGGTAAGGGGACTACAGCAAATAGCTAAGCAGAGTTGAAACACAAATCGCTTTTGCAAAACAAGAAAATGGCAGCCTCTTACCATGCTCGATCAAACAGCTTGCCCTCAAGGCAACACCCCATCGCTTCACAAATCGACGACAACTTGAACCGATTGAGGGCATATCAATCAGCCTCTACATCATCATCGATAGGCCACGATCTAAATGGTCTTCAGGATTTGCATGAATGTGTTGATGTATTGCTTCAATTTCCCCTCACTCAACAAGCTCTAGCCCAAGAGAAGCAAAGGGAAATGATTGAAGAGCTTTTGGATGGATCTCTCATGCTCTTGGATGTATGTACCACTGCTAAGGATGCCTTGTTGCAGACAAAGGAATGCACACAAGAGCTTCAATCAATTTTGCGCAGAAGACGTGGAGCCGAAGGGCTTGCTAATGAGTTTAGGAAATACTTAAAATCTAGGAAAGCCATGAAAAAGGCAATCTGCAAGGCCTTAAAGAACTTGAAGCATATACAGAATAAACTCAGTACTACTGGCGAGAATGGAGCTGTGATTAGCATCTTAAGAGACGTAGAAGCAGTTACCATCAGCGTGCTAGAATCCGTATTGTCCTTTATTTCAGGGGCAGAGGCAGAATCAAAATCGAGCCGTTGGTCGCTGGTTTCGAAGCTAATGCACCAGAAGAAAGTAATGTGCGAGGAACAGAAAGCAAATGAAATTTTGAGTGCTGCAGCTGCAGTGCGTTCCTGCATCAAATCCGAAAACATGAAGCATGTCGAGAACGTGCAAAAGGAGCTTCAAAGCTCGGGGTTGAGCATCCAAGATCTTGAAGAAGGCCTTGAAACCCTCTCCAGGCGTATGATCAAAACTAGAGTTACCGTTCTTAATATCATCAGCTGTTAAATATTGGCATCGCAGTTGTACATATACTGTAATTTTACAGAGGATATACAATAGAAAAGAAATACAAGGATTATACAATCTTCTTTCTCAAAATTCTACCTCTTATGAAATCATTTAGTTATATTTCCAAAATGGTTGCAGAAATCAAGCATATTCAACAACGAACAAGAAAAGATTTGAAAAATACTTTTATCCAGCACATGCTAATATCCAAAACTTACACCCGAACCCGAGTAACTTAGACCTACCTTTAATCTTACCAAGTTGAATTATAGAGCCTTATCATCACAATTGGTATCTTGGAATATCTCATGAAACATTTCTATGAATATGTGAGCTGCCAGGATTCCTCTTGTCCCACTGAAGACAATGGAAGACTTGCTAAAAATTAAAAAGTCGATGCCCATAAGTTTATCACATGGAAGATGGCAATGAAAAGATGCTAATTTGATATTATGTTAATCATAAAATTTTCTTAGTTAGGGGAAAAGGAAGCAAGGGTCAGAAGTGGATCGTGTTCAACTTCAAACCCTTCTTTACTCGGTTATCAAATTGCATGAAAAATAATGGTAAGTGCTAACACACACGTGGAAATAATGAATTGGTTGTCTGTTTTTCCTTAATAAATTTGAAAAATGACATCAACGCCCGTGCATTGGCAACTAGGATGGGTTCAACGTGTGCAAAGAAATAGCAAGGATATATATATATATATATATATATATATATTGAAGTGCTTGGATAGTGAGCTGGAGAGATGGTAGAGGGGAGACATTGCATGAACATTGCTGACAGGTAGAGGGGAGACATTGCATGAACATTGCTGACACCTTTTGATCGAGATCTTAATCATGTCAACATAGGCAGATAGAAGAAACATTTGAGATTCCCTTTGTCTCCATGGATTGATATGCATATACATATATATAACTTGGAAGCAGATGCCTAGTATATCAGTGAAAATTGCAAGAAACATTGATTCAACAAATAGGCTTCTTTTCTCAGAAGAAAAACAATGGCAGCCACTCGATCCAACAGTTTCCCCCGCTCATCTAGACAACACCCCTTAGCAACAGAAGTTAATGAGCATTTGAATAGATTGAGGGCTTCTAAAGAGGCATCTACTTCATCATCATCAATAAGACATAAACTAAATGGCTTTCAAGATTTGTATGATTGTGTTGTTAAGTTTCTTCAGCTGCTTCTGTCCCACCATGATTTAGCCTAATGAGAAGCAGTTTTAATGATGGAAAACGAATTGAATTTTTTCATATATTGCTGAGAACATCAACTAGGGTTTATATACAGCTAATCTATAATAGATTAACTAATTATTAACAGATAACTACCTACTACCTGCTAGTTATTAACAACCTAACAGTTAACCGCTAACTACCACTAACTGCTACTAATTTGTCACAACTGTTTTGTTCTTTATTATGCCCCCAACTTCTTACTTCTGTTGTTTGATCATGTTTCGCAACAACCTTGAGGCACGACCTGAACTTTGTAAAAAAAGGAGTGGACAGAGGCTTGGTGAACACATCCGCCATTTGTTCAAGTGCAGGAACATGCCCTACTGTCAACTTCCCAATAGCAATCTTCTCTCTGACAAAAAAGAGATTTAACTCAACATGCTTGAACTTCAAATGTAGTACTGGATTAGCTGAAATAGCCACAACTCCTAAATTATCACACCAAACTTTAGCCTTGCGGGAAGGAAGAACATGCAACTCAGATAGAAGTGACTCGATGATAAACCGTAATTATAACATATTTTAATCCCACATTTAGCTTGTTTTTGGATGATTTATTCCTCAATTTATGTAAAAATGTGCTCTTAATCCTTTCTTTTCATGTCTTATACCCAGGATAGCACCCGAGGATGAAAAGAACATAAAACAGGCCCAAAAAGGAGTAAATGGGCCATATCACGAAATCGACACGGCCTGCCCCAAAGTCCACACGGTCGTGCCTTGTCATGCATCTAGAACACGGCCTCACCCTGATTTACACGGTTGTGCCTCAACTTAGAAATCTGAACACGGCCTGAAGACGAGTCACATGGGCGTGTGACATGGACGTGCCCTTGTCGTGGACTTAGACAATTTCAGTCGGAAAAGGATACTTAGGGAGAAAGAATCGCATTCCAAGAGCCTATAAATACCCCCTAAGTACCACCGTTGAGAGGCATCGAGCTAGGCCTAGAAGCCAAGCCAGAAAGGTCAGAATTGTGGGAATCGCTCGAAGTTAGCCAGTTGATCCATCCCAAGAAGCCGAAATTCTACTCAAGACGGCGGATTTCTCCTTTAGTTCCTTTAGGGAGTTTTAGGGATTTCTTATGTTTTGTTTTATCTTTTCTCTTGAGATGTTTTCTTTATTTGTTTTGAACTAAACCCGTCAGATACCTAAAGGGGATGAAACCTAGATGAATCTTGTTATTGTTTCCTGAATTATATGATAAATACATAGTTTGTTCTTAATTATGTGTGCTTGATTCTTGAGTTAATATTTCGCGGATATTGATTCAAATCTGATGTGCTTAGGTAAAGGAGGAATAGACCCTGCTTAAGAGTAGATCAAGCGTAATTAAGCGGAGTTGATCGAACACCTAGAGATAGGGTTACGAGATTTTGCCAGATTAGGGTGAAACCTAATATGGGAGTCCATAGATCGATTTACTGCTATTCTAGGGGGTTATTATAAGAGAACGAGAGTTCCACTAATTAACTTAGAGTTAGACGTTATTCGCCTCGAGAGAGGGTTTAATATACGTTAGGGAGTCCTACGGATCAGACTAAGTGAATAAATCATATGGTTCAGTGTTAGATAACAAGTGAAGTCTAGGTGGATTCTTCCTAAGGTATCATCGTGATCAACTGAGTTTTTCTTCTAGTTATTTCCTAATTCGTCCTTTTTGTCTTTACGTCTTTAGCTTAGTAGTCGTTAATTTAGATTAAAGCAATTTCACTTTATTTTAGGCTAAATAATAAAAAGAAAGTTAGTATTAGTACTTTTAGTTCCTTTGGGTTCGACAATCCGATCTTGCCTAAGCTATACTACTGTTCGATAGGTACACTTGCTTTTAATCGTTGTCAGAGTTAGTTTCCAGGTTTGATCATTCGTTTTATAAATTTTAAAGCTCTGATTTCAGCGATCAAGTTTTTGGCGCCGTTGCCGAGGAACTAAAATATTAAGAAAGCTCTATTTTTATTACTTTAGCCATTATTTTTTATTATTCGCAATTTTATTTTTTAGGTTAAATTTAAATTTTTGCTAAATTTTCTTTCTTTCTTTTCCTAGCAGGTACCTCTAGTTTATGACTAGAAGGAACCCTAGAGGACCTTTGGTATACGACAGTGAAATCGAAGCTACCATTCGTAGGACTCGCAGAGAAATCAGGTGAGCCCTAAATTACACAGAGAAAGATCAAGAAGGCAGATCCAATCCTACTGAAGGGATGGACGAGAATAATCCACCACCACATGATGTGGGGGAAAACAATGCTCCACGTACCATGTTTGATTATGCTAAACCGCATTTAACAGGAGCGGAATTAAGTATTGTTAGGCCTGCTATAGCTGCTAACAAATTTGAATTAAAG
This sequence comes from Gossypium australe, assembly GCA_005393395.2. Classification (NCBI taxonomy): domain Eukaryota; kingdom Viridiplantae; phylum Streptophyta; class Magnoliopsida; order Malvales; family Malvaceae; genus Gossypium; species Gossypium australe. Next base: position 25,117,317 of record CM016626.1, read on the forward strand.
CCTAACACAATACAAATGATTCAACAATTTGTTCAATTTGATGGTTTGTAGGACGAAGATCCAAACACGCATATAGCTAATTTTTTAGAGTTCTGTTATACCTTCAAAATAAATGGCGTTTCTGATGATGCCATACGTCTTCGGTTATTCCCTTTTTCATTAAGGAATAAAGCCAAACAGTGGTTAAACTCGTTACCACGAGGGTCAATCACTACATGGGAATAAATGACCGAAAAGTTTTTATTAAAATATTTTTCATCGGCCAAAACGGCCAAATTACGGAATGATATCTCTTCTTTTGTGCTGATGGATCTAGAGACATTATACGACGCATGGGAGAGATACAAGGATCTCTTGAGAAGGTGTCCACACCATGGTCTACCCTTATGGCTACAAGTCCAAACATTTTATAACGGTGTAAACCCCTCAACGAGACAACTAATTGATTCAGCAGCCGGTGGAACTCTGAACAATAGAACTTCTGAAGCAGCCTACGAGTTCATTGAAGAGATGTCACTGAATAATTATCAGTGGCAAGTGACAAGGACGAAACTGACAAAATCAGCTGGAGTTTACAACCTCGATGCAATAACCACACTATCAACACAGATAGAGATGATGAATAAAAAGATTGATAGTTTGTGTTTTTCGCAGGCACATCCAGTCATGCAATGCGATGCAAGTAGAACCGTGGCGAATCCTGAGTACCCACCCTACCAACCAGATGCAGAAAGCGAACAGATGAATCACATAGGTAGTAATTTCAAATCCAATAATAATCCCTATAGTAATACTTAAAATCCAGGTTGGAGGAACCACCCAAATTTTTCATGGGGAGGTCAAGGAAATCAAAGGCAACAACCTCCTCAAAACTTCCAAAATCAGCCCTATCCGCAAGAGAAGAAACCAAATCTCGAAGAGATGCTGACGAAATTCATGACAGACACGGAAAACCGCTTCCAAGAAACTGAGAGAACACTTAAAAATCAACAAGCTTCAGTTGAAAAACTTACTGAGTCATTCGGGGAGCTCTCTAAGTCGGTTGGATTACTTACTAAGATGATCTGCAAAATACGGGCAGAGATTTTTTCTAAAGGAACAGAACAGGTAAAAGCAATTACACTAAGAAGTGGAAAAGAGTTAGTCGTACCAAAGAGACCACACGAAGATAACAAAACAAAAGATGAGGGGGTAGAGGACATAAATCCAATACGCAAAGAAAGTAAACCACCAATCCCGTATCCAGCAAAGTTAAAGAAAGAAAGATTAGATGCCCAATACGGTAAGTTTCTCGAACTTTTTAAACAAATACATATTAACTTACCTTTTGTTGAAGCTATTTCATAGATGCCGACGTACGCAAAATTCTTAAAGGAACTCCTAACGAATGAAAGGAAGTTTGAAGAAGCGTCGACGGTGGAACTTAATGAAGAATGCTCAGCCATCCTCCAAAACAAGTTAACAACCAAATTAAAAGACCCAGGAAGTTTTACTATCCCTTGTTTAATTGGTAACCTGAACATTAAGAAAGTATTAGCTGATCTAGGTACCAGTATTAATTTAATGTCTTACAAAATGTTTAAACAACTAGATCTTGGGGAACCAAAACCCACTAGGATGAGTATTCAGTTAGTTGATAGATCCATTAAATATCCTAGAGGAGTTATCGAAGATGTCTTGGTGAAAATTGACAAATTTATTTTCCCTGTTGATTTTGTTGTGCTAGACATGGATGAAGACATTAATGTTCCTTTAATTTTAGGGCGTCCCTTTTTAGCTATTGCTAGAGCTGTTATTGATGTAGGTGACGGTAAACTTGTATTAAGGATAGGCGATGAGGAAATTATTTTTCAAATTTATGATGCCATGCGATATTCTAAAGAATAAGATGATTCCTGTTATTTTGTTGATACTACTGATCATATCGTTCAAAATTCATTACAGGAAATCATCCATGACGACACGATGGAACTGTGCCTGACTCAAGAAGAGGGGGGAGAAGATGAAGGCGAAGAGATGAACTTGAATACATCTTCATTTAGAAAAATGAAAAAGGAAAGCATTGAAGACAATGACGGATTAAAACAGAAAACCTCCATTGATGAGCCACCCAATTTGGAATTGAAACAATTGCCGACACACTTGGAATACGCATTCCTTGGGGAAAATTCTACGCTACCGGTTATTATCTCTTTAGAATTAAAACCTAAGGAAAAAGAGTAGTTGATACAAGTTCTAAGAGAACATAAAAGAGCCATAGCTTGGAAAATATCTGACATCAAAGGAATAAGCCCATCGTTCTGCACCCACAAAATTCTAATGGAAGAAGAATACAAGTCGTGTGTGCAACCCCAGAGACGGCTAAACCCCAACATGAAAGAAGTGGTCAAAGCTGAGGTAATTAAACTTCTAGGTGTAGGAACAATTCATCCTATTTCTGACAGCACCTGGGTAAGTCCTGTGCAGGTAGTTCCAAAGAAAGGAGGTATGACGGTAGTGCCCAACGCAAAGAATGAGTTGATCTCCACAAGAACGGTTACAGGTTGGAGAGTTTGTATAGACTATAGAAAGCTGAATGATGCCACCAGAAAAGATCACTTCCCTCTACCCTTCATAGATCAAATGTTAGAAAGACTATCTGGGCATATGTACTACTGTTTCTTTGACGGACTATCCGGCTACTCTTAAATCCCCATAGCTCCTGAAGACCAAGAGAAAACAACATTTACATGCCCATACGGTACGTTTGCTTATCGTAGAATGCCTTTTGGATTATGCAATGCTCCTGCTACTTTTCAGCGTTGCATGTTGGCAATCTTTGACAAACTCGTGGAAGACATCATGGAGGTATATATAGATGATTTCTCGGTATTCGGTAATTATTTCCATCTTTGCCTTAAAAATCTAAAACGAGTTCTAATAAGATGTGAGGAAACAAACCTTATTTTGAATTGAGAAAAATGTCACTTTATGGTTAGAGAAGGGATCGTGTTAGGACATAAGATTTCTAGTAAGGGGATTGAGGTAGACAAAGCAAAAGTTGAAACCATAGAAAAATTACCTCCTCATAGTTCAGTTAAGGCTACATGCGGGGTTCTATAGAAAATTTATTAAAGATTTTTCTAAAATAGCTAAGCCATTGACAAAATTACTAGAAAAAGATGTTCCTTTCAATTTCAATCAGGAATGTTTAGATGCGTTTAATGTCCTTAAGGATAAATTAATAAATGCTCCGATCATAATTGCACTTGATTGGAACTTATCCTTTGAACTAATGTGTGATGCAAGTGATTTTGCAGTAGGTGCAGTTTTGGGACAACGAAGAGACAAGCATTTTCAGCCAATTTACTACGCTAGAAGAACATTGACACCCGCACAAGAAAACTACACCACCACAGAGAAAGAATTACTAGCTGTAGTTTTTGCTTTGACAAATTTAGGCAGTATTTAATATTGTCCAAAGTTTTCGTTTACACTAACCGTTCATCTCTTCGTTATCTTTTAAACAAACCCGATGCAAAACCTCGACTCATACGATGGATTTTACTCTTACAGGAATTCGACTTGGAGATACAAGATAAGAAGGGAGCTGGAAATCTTGCAGCAGATCACCTCTCTAGACTTGAAAATCCACATACCAAAGAGCTCGATGAAAGTGAGATAAACGATTCGTTTCCCGAAGAACAACTCTTTTCTATAACACATTCTGAGGTATCATGGTTTGCAAATATTGCAAATTACTTAGCAGCTAACATCTTGCCAAAAAGATTAACACATCACCAAAAGAAGCGATTCTTTGCTGATGTGAAAAATTATTTTTGGGAGGATCCCTTTCTTTTCCACATATGTGCAGATCAGGTAATTCGAAGATGCGTTACAAAGGCAGAAGCGAGCAAAATCCTGGAATATTGCCATTCAGGACCTTCAGGAGCACACTACAGCGGAATTAAGACAGCATACAAAATACTCGAATCAGGTTTTTATTGGCCCACTCTTTTCAAAGATGCCAATTGGTATGTTACCTCGTGTGATAAATGCCAAAGAACATGTAATATTTCTAAACGTGATGAAATGCCTCAAACATATATGTTGTCATGTGAAATATTTGATGTATGGGGTATTGATTTTATGGGACCATTTCCTAGTTCATTTGGAAACAAATACATCCTAGTGGCAATCGATTACATATCAAAATGGGTAGAAGCGGAAGCTTTACCTACCAATGATGCTAGGGTAGTAGTTAAATTTCTCAAGAAACTGTTTTCTCGATTTGGGACACATAGAGCCATTATTAGTGATATGGGTACTCATTTCTGTAATACTCAATTTGAAAAAGTTCTAAAAAAATATGGAGTATACCATAGGACAGCTACCCCATATCATCCTCAAACCAGTGGGCAAGTTGAAGTAACAAACCGAGAACTTAAGCGTATCCTAGAAAATACGGTTGAATCAAATAGAAAAGATTGGGCAATAAAAGTAGATGATGCTTTATAGGCCTATAGAACAACATTTAAAACACCTCTAGGGATATCCCCATACAAACTTGTATACGGGAAAAGCTGTCATCTACCATTCGAGTTAGAACACAAAGCTTTTTGGGCCATAAAATTTTTAAATTTTGATCTTAGAACTGCAGGAAAGAAAAGAATGATACAGATGAACGAGCTAGATGAATGGAGAGCTGAGGCCTACGAGAACTCAAAACTATACAAAAAGGCAACAAAGCGACGTCACGATTCTCGTCTAAAGAAGTCAAAACAATTCGAAGTTGGGGACTTGGTCCTGCTATACAACTCAAGGCTCAAATTATTCCCTGGGAAGCTGAAATCAAGATGGTCAGGCCCATTCATGATTAAAACCATTTTTCCATACGGCACAATCGAGGTAACTCACCCCACAAAGGGCACATTCAAGGTAAATGGTCACCGACTTAAAATTTATAATGGTGCAGATTTTGAAGATATGAGAGAAGAGCTTCTGCTCCATGAACCTTCTTTTAGAACCGAAAACAGGGAAATTCTATCTTAGGACTATAAACAAGTGCTTCTCGGGAGGCAACCCGAGCACTAATTCACTAACATTTTATTTTTTATTTATTCAGCATCTAACTCCATAGCAAATTAATCTAATAAAAGAGCAGGTTTTCAACCACACGGCCGTGTTTACGGCCGTGCCCATGGCCGTGCGGAAGATAGGGGACGATCCACGGGTGTGCCAGAAGCCGTGCACAAACAGAGAAGAATTTCTTTTCCTAACACGGGTTGCGATACCAGTCCACGCCCGTGTCACCCAACCGTGCGGGGCTACTGACTTGTCGAGCACGGGCTGCACACGTCCATGCCCCACGACTATGTGAAGCTACTGACTTACACACCACGGGCGTGCCCATTGTCCCACGACCGTGCCAGTAACCCTGAACGCGCCTAAAAATCGAATCGCGAAAAACACGGGCAATTTAAAACAGAGCACGGGCGTGGCGATAGCCCGTGCCCCCTCCCCTATATAACAAAATCAAACCGTCACTTTCCCAAAACCTAAACCTAAAATCAAATTTCAGCAACCTTCCTCCCAAATCCAACCGCACCCACATCTTCCTCCACCCCAAAACTCTTCTCCTTACCATTCTCTCCAAAATCCTTACAAAAACCACCCGCACGCCCTTGCCATCGTCGTGCTGCAGCAGACCACGCCCTCTCCACAGCTGTGCACCTGCAGAAATCACCACAAGCACCACCGTGCCCCGCCCGTACTTGATCATCTCACACCATCACAACCCCTGGTTCCCTTCATCACTTCAATTTCTTGACTTAAAGCTTGATAACTTTTATGTCATTTTGCTTCATTCTTACTTTTGTTTCAATATTAAAGCATGATTTATATTTAGGACCTTGTCATGAATACTTAGTAAAAATTGTGATGAATTGGTTATTATTTATCGATTAACTTCATTTTAGGAATAAACTCTTACATTTTTTGATACATTTCTTTGTTTAAAACAATTCCTGCCATCAAATAATTTCTGGTAACTTTTCAAATTTTGCTTAATTTAGTGTGGCATATTTTGGCTATATTACTGTGGAGACTTGATCTTGCTTTATATTTTGATCACAAATTTCAGGTACAAATGTCGTCATCACGACCAAAATGATCCGCAGCCACCCCAAGCAAGAAAAAGAAAGGGCCTGGATCATCCTCCGCAAGTGCTTCTTTCGAGCTACGACACCCATTCCTTAGATTTTCTCAAGCAGCTCAGGAAGAGCGCTACAAGGCCATCCGGGATAGACCCCTAGGCACCGGTAAGTGCATCGATTGGGGCGCAATAGAATAAGTCAGGCTCACAACTGATATTCGAGCCTTCCTCTCAACCGACCCATGGGAGTAGTTCTTCTCAATCATCGAGCCCACATACTTGGAGCTCACACTAGAATTCTGCACTACCTTTACATTGCAGACAGTGATGGCACAGTTCGACGATCCGGGTACCATCCAATTTCGTTTAGAGGGCACGACACGTCGACTGAGCGTACCGCAATTTGGCTCAGCACTCGGACTTTATACACCGGAATTCATAGAAGAAAACCCACTCTCCGGGTTAAACCGCCAGCTCCACTGCACTCCGCTCAACTGCTGGCGCAGCCTAAGTCCCATCACAAGCAGCTACGACCCTAGTCGCTCTAAGGCAACAGCTCTTCTTCCACCCCTACTATATATTCACGCCATCCTCGCTCACACCATCACCGGCCGACGCGAAAGCACTGGCGTGGTAAACAAGCACGATGTCTACTACTTATCGTGCATGTCAGAAACGGGCGTCGAGCTAGGCCAAGAAGCCAACCCGGAAAGATCAGAATTGAGGGAATTACTCGAAGTTAGCCAGTTGACCCATCCCAAGAAGCCGAAATTCTACTCAAGACGGCGGATTTCTCCTTTAGTTCCTTCAGAGAGTTTTAGGGATTTCTTATGTTTTGTTTTATTTTTTCTCTTGAGATGTTTTCTTTATTTGTTATGAACTAAACCCCTAAGATACCTGAAGGGGGTGAAACCTAGATGAATCTTGTTATTGTTTCCTGAATTATATGATAAATACTTAGTTTGTTCTTAATTATGTGTGCTTAATTCTTGAGTTAGTATTTCGCAGATATTGATTCAAATCTGATGTGCTTAGGTGGAGGAGGAATAGACCCTGCTTAAGAGTAGATCAAGCGTAATTAAGCGGAGTTGATCGAACGCCTAGAGATAGGGTTACGAGATTTTGCCGGATTAAGGTGAAACCTAATATGGGAGTCCATAGATCGATTTACTGTTATTCTAGGGGGTTATTATATGAGAACGAGAGTTCCACTAATTAACCTAGGGTTAGATGTTATTCGCCTCATGAGAGGGTTTAATATACGTTAGGGAGTCCTACGGATCAGACTAAGTGAATAAATCGTATGGTTCAGTGTTAGATAACAAGTGAAGTCTAGGTGGATTCTTCCTGAGGGTATCGTCGTGATCAACTGAGTTTTTATTCTAGTTATTTCCCAATTCGTCCTTTTTTGTTTTTGCGTCTTTAGCTTAGTAGTCGTTAATTTAGATTAAAGCAATTTCACTTTATTTTAGGTAAATAATAAAAAGAAAGTTAGTATTAGTACTTTTAGTTCCTTTGGGTTCGACAATCCGGTCTTGCCTAAGCTATACTACTGTTCGATAGGTACACTTGCCTTTAATCGTTGTCAGAGTTAGTTTCCAGGTTTGATCATTCGTTTTATAAATTTTAAAGCTCTGATTTCAGCGATCACTCGAGCCAGACCACCTCAGAGATAGTATGAGCAAGGCCTCGATATTCAGCTTCCGTAGTTGACCTGGAGACCACCTGTTGTTTCTTGGACCCCTAGGCTACAGGATTCCCACCAAGAAAAATACAAAACCCTATAGTGGACCTTCTATCATCCACATCTGTGCCCCAATTGGCATCCGAGTATCCTACCAAATCCAGGCTGTTGGCTCTAGTGCAATGAAGGCCATAATCCATAGTGTTGTGAAGATACTTAAGGATTCATTTCACGGCTTTAAAATGTTGATCTATAGGCTTATGCATGAACTGGCATACTCTATTGACAGCAAACGCAATGTCGGGCCTGGTAATGACCACATATTGCAAGGCACATACAATGCTCTTGTAATCAGACGCATTTTCTACAGCTCTGCCAACATGTTGAGCCAAAGTGGTGGAAGTAACCATGGGTGTAGGAGAGCATTTGGCTTGATCCATCTTAGCCTTTTTTAAAAGATCACAAACATACTTTTGCTGGCTTAAAAACAACCCCTTAGTAGTAGGAAGCACCTCGATGCTGTGGAAGTAAGAGAGGGGCCCCAAATCCTTCAAGGAAAACTTTGTGTCAAGAGTTGTAACAAACTCATCAATCCTGCCTTGGTGATTGCTAGTGACAATAAGATCGTCAACATACACGAGAACATACAAACATACACCCTCAGTGTTTCGAATAAACAACGAACCATCGGACTTAGCTAGCACAAAATAAGACATAAGCAAAAACTCTCTCAATTTGGAGAACCAGGCCCTAGGAGCCCGCTTAAGACCATATAGAGCCTTCTTTAGCCTGCACACCAATGTTCGATCCCCATGTTGCTGTTCAAAACCAGGAGGTTGGACCATGTAGATTTCTTCAGAAAGATCGCCATTAAAGAATGCATTATTAATGTCAAGCTGCCTTAGTGGCCAGCCAAGCTTCACCACCAAAGTTAGGACAACACGAATGGTTGTCAGTTCGACAACTGGACTGAAAGTCTCATGGAAGTCAACTCCAGCTTCCTGAAGATATCCTTTGACCACCAAACACCTTTTGTATCGAGCTATGGTGCCATCTGCATGCCTTTTAAGCTTGAACACCCATTTGTATCCCACAACTTTCTTGTTAGCTGGTAAGGGAACAAGGTCCCATGTCTGATTTCTGAGCAAGGCATCAAACTCTTTCTGAGCTTCTAGGGCTCATTTCTTGCAAGACAAGGCCTTTTCAATTGTAGATGGTTCAAAGACTCCTAGCTCAGCTAAAAAAACTCGTGGCTTAAAAATACCACTATTGGATCTAGTCTACATAGAACGAGTATTTACAGGAGGTGCAGGCAGTGGTTCAATAGCCTGAATACTGTTGGACACCACTTGAGAGACAACTAGAGAGGCCACAGTAGGAGAAGGAAGGAATGAAGCAGGAGAAGACCGATTACTGCAAGCTGTATTACCTGACAATGTGGTAGTAGTTGGCCTGGTCTGTAAGCCACTGCATTTGGCAAGAGCAGACACAGGAGAAGAACCAAGGCTAGACTGAGGTAAGGTTGAGAATATGAATGGTACCTAAGATTGCTGATGCATAAAATGAGAAGAAAAAACTGAGAAAATAGGACCACCAGGTAAAGTAGCAGTAGCTACAAAGGGAATGCAGGTTTCATCAAACACTACATGTCGAGACACAATCAGCTTCCCAGTGTCATCCAGACATTTGTACCCTTTGTGATCAGGACTATAGCCAAGGAACACACAATCCTTAGAATGAAACTGCAGCTTATGAGTGTTGAATGGCCTGATATAAGGATAGCACCTACAACCAAAAACTTTTAAGTGCATATAGTTAGGGGAAGAATGATGCAACATCTTATAAGGGGATTTGCCAGTGAGAACAGGTGTAGGAAGCCTATTAATAAGGTAAACAGCAGGAACAAATGCATGAGCCCAAAATTGCATAGGAACACCAACTTGAATCGGTGTCTATGCTTTCGTTCCACTAAACCATTTTGTTTTAAAGTGTGAGGACAGAAGAATCGGTGATGGATTCCTAGCTGAGCAAGGGCCTTGGGAAAGGATCGAAATTCGCCACCCCAATCAGACTTGAGTACCTCAATGGAGTAGCCAAATTGAACAGTAACAAACTTTTGTAAGTGAAGAAATTTGTCAAGGGCCTCAGATTTGTGTTTGATGAGATACAACCAGGTATAGCGAATGTATGCATCAAAACAGGAGACATAGTAAGAGGAACCTTCAGACGATTCATAAGCTGGCCCTTAAAGATCAGATACTATAGGTTCAAAAGAGCTGAATACTTGGTACTAGAAGAAGAAAAGGGAAGCTTATGAAATTTGCCAAGTTGGCATGCTAAACATAGAAAATGCAACTTGCAGTTGTTAGAAACAATGTTATTCTTATGAAGAATTGGCATAACAACTTTATTAAAAAGGTGGCCAAGTCTCTTGTGCCACAAATGAAAAACACTATCTCTAGGAACAGATGACCCTAAATGAGTAGCATGAGCAGTAGCTGAAGAGAAACCAGCCCCGAGTTACTTGGAGTCTGAGAGATCGAATTGGTATAGACCATTATGCATGCGACACGTCAACAATATGCTCACTGTCTTGATTTCCTTCACAAAACAATGTAGAGGTTGAAACTTAAAGTAAACCTGATTATCATTGGCAAACTTTACAACAGACATTAAGTTTTTGCAAATATAGGGACCGTGTAATACTGATTTTAGATGAAAAACCTTACTGGCAATTGTAAAACTACTCGAGCCGGTGTGAGCCACGGACACTGGCACACCATTTTCCATAAAAAGCTTATTAGTACATGTGTATGGTGCTGCTTCCTGCAAGGTGGCCAGATCATTTGTAACATGATGGGACGAACCTGAGTCAGGGTACCACACATTTGCAGTCGGAAAAAACTGTCCTTGTTTGGAGACTGCATTAGCTTGTACAGAAGAACATTGCATCTTACCATTATGAGAGCAACACCGCGATCCATCACACGAGACTGACAATGACCTTTGAAACTGATGACAGTGCACCTGCATAGGCTGATCAGAAACTCCTTCAAAGGATTCATCAAACCGATAATAGCACTTTTGAACTGTATGACCAATCCGTCCACACAACTAGCACTGAGGTCTGTTGTGAGAAAATCTTCTACCTTGACCTCTACCCCGAGAGAACCGACCACGCCCCTAGAAGATGACCCAAACGTTCTATTAGACTGACGTGAGATACTATCCGTAGAGGCTTGTTGTTGAGCTAGGTTGGCTTGGAGAGACATACTAGAAGCCAAGTCTGACTGACGATTCTCATAGTCAAAGAGAATTTCTACAAGAAGATCAAGAGAGATACTCATCGCAGAGGCCACAACACGAATGGACTCATACTCTACTGGTAGACCAACAAGAACGATACTGACCTGTTCTTGCTCAGAATTCACATTCCTAGTGGCCATGAGAGTGTCACACATGCTTTGAACCTTAGGCAAATATTCTTTTATCGTTAAAGAACCTTTCTTTTGAGAGTAAAGAGAGCGTCGCAAGGTAGAGATGCCAAAGTAGACTTAAAAGCAAACTGACGTAAAACAGTGTTCCATACCTCACAACTCATCTTAACACTACTGAGATGAACTAAAACATCATCACAAATGGTAGATAAGAGCCACGAAGCGAGCAGCTTGTCTTGCTGCTAGTGAAACAAGAATTCAGGATTAGAAATAAGAACACCATTGTCCACCATTGTTGTCAATAATATTCTGCGAAGGAACTACAATAGTGCCAAGAACAAACTCATGCAAACCATATCCTTCAAGAATGAATATAACCTGTTGTTTCCACAAAAGAAAATTACGATCACTAAGCTTCACAGTATCATACTTAGGGAATTTTTGAACCTTGCGCAAGAAGCCAGGACCAGGATCAGGAGACGAGCCATCTGCTGGAGCAGCCATATTCAACGACTAATAATTCTCGGCATCATTGCCGGAAACAACTTCAGTTGCCATGGAAAAAAAAATTATAGCTCTAATACCATAATGAGAAGCAGTTTTAATGATGGAAAACGAATTGAATTTTTTCATATATTACTGAGAATATCAACTAGGGTTTATATACAACTAATCCATAACAGATTAACTAATTATTAACAGATAACTACCTACTACCTGCTAGTTATTAACAACCTAACAGTTAACCGCTAACTACCACTAACTGCTACTAATTTGTCACAACTGTTTTGTTCCTTATTATAGCCCATGAATGTGCTGACGAGTTGTTAGATGGTTCTCTTAGACTCCCCGACCTTTGCAACACTGCTAAAGATATTGTGCTGCAAACAAAAAAAAAAGCACAAATGAACTTCACTCGACTTTACATCGAAGGAAAATCGGTGAATCTGGGATAGTAAGTGAAGTGAAGATGTAATGGCCTAAATTCAAGATTATCGGAACAATGGTTTCGTAACTATAAATCCAATTTAAAGAGAAATTTATTTTAATATTTTTTGCATGAATATTTATATGATAGGAAATATTTTTATAAATATTTATAAAATGTTAGTAATGTGGTATTAAAATTTCGTTAGAAAATTTTAACGTTTGGGTAGGTAATTAAATAAAAAGGACTAAATTGAAATGAAAGTAAAAGTTCAATTATAGATTAAAAGAAATTATGAAGGATCAAAATGGTAATTATACCATTTTGTATAGTGAGGCGGTATAACATAGAAAAATCTGAGATTTTTAAGGATTATTATTATATTATTATATTATTATATTATTATATTATATTATTATATATATAAACAAACAAAAGGAAAGAAGAGAACATAATAGGTAAAAGAAACAGAGAGCATACGAAACAAGGGAGAAGGAAAGAAAAGAAAAAGGAAAAACTAGGGATTTAAAGCTTGAAGTTTAAATTGGTAAGTCAATCAAGTCCTATTCTCTTAATTTTGATGTTTTAGAAGCTTTAAAGCAAGATTTTGATGAAACTAAGTTGATATTTTGAGAGTTTTTAGGTTTTCAAGTGTAGTTGATGTTGAAGAAAAAGATGAATCAGGGATTAAATTGAATGAAATTTAAGTTAGAATTAGTAGAAGGATTAAATTATAAAGTAAGTTATAAGTTTTGTGTTATAGGGATTAATTTGGAAGAAATTATGAATTAGGGTTTTATTATGAAAATTTATATAATCAAGTTGAATATGGAAGGAATTTAAGTAGAATCAAAGTATGAATTAGGTTAAGAAAATAAGTAAACTTAATTAGGATTAAATTGTAAAATGAGTTACACTGAAACAGTTTTGGACAGCAGCAGTAGTCTAACTTTGAAAATTCACCAAAAATTGTATAAATCGAATTAGAGGATGAATAAAATATGAAATTAAAGCTTATTGAGTCTATTTTCATATGAAAGAAACATGGAAAGCAAAGGAATTCTGTAATTTGAGATATTTAAATTTTAGTAAAACTGGTTCAGGGTGATTTCGAGATCCCCTGTTCTGACTTTGAAAAATCATAAAAAAATGGAGAAAAATAATTATGGGCTTAACTTTATATGTTTAGAATCCTGAATGAGTCTATTTTCAAATGAAATAAATAATAAGGTCATATGAATTCTGTACAAAGAGTAATTTGATTCGTAGTGAAGAGAGGTCAGAACAGTCAAACAGTAAAACAGGGGAAACTTTAAGAATAATCTGGTATTGATTGGCCATACCAAAAATTCTGAAAATTTTATGAGAAGAAGATATGTGAGTCTAGTTTCAGGGAAAATTAACGGTTCTTCATTTGGAGCTCTGTAGCTCGAGAAATAAATAATTTAGTGACTGTGACTCAAGTAGACAGCTTTGAATAAGCTAAAAATAATAATAGAATTATAGAAAATGCTACATGTGAACATGAAATGTATTGAATTAATGATTGGATTTATTTATTTAGATCCGGAAAACTCAAATACAAAGCTAGATCGAGGAAAGGAAAAAGTCCCGGATTAGTAGATTTTATAAACGAACTAGTATCAAGGTAAGTTCATGTAACTTGAATTATATTCTTAAATGTTTGAAATGTATGTTATTGATGTGAATATAATTTGAATGTCCATTGTATGAAATTTGATGAAACATTGGTATATTTGATAAAAAGGGAAAAAAATCCCGGTTGAATGAAAGGAAAATTCGATGGATCTCTGAAAAGGAATTGACGGTAAAAAGGATCTAGCCCGGACGGGTGATCCTATCCTGATATAGCCCTCCCGAAGAATATGTGGAAAATGGATTTAGCCCGGACGGGTAATCCGAATTAGGGTCTGAATTTAGCCTGGACTGGTAATTCAGATCCAAGCTCATTAGAGTAATTGTCGTTGCAGGGGATTTAGCCTGGACTGGTAATCCCGACAATGCTCTGTGAGTTTATATTACAGGGGATTTAGCCTGGACTGGTAATCCCGCTGTAAGGATGAGGTTCGCGGGAGTGTGCTCTCTGAAATGGAAATGTGCGCACATGAATATGAATTGACGGACCCGGATTTGTACACAAAAGTGTACCTCTGAAAATCCATCGAAATTCCGAGTAATTCAATGGGATAAATATAAAAAAAAAATATATGGAAATTATGGTATTGATGAGCTCATCAATCATATATATTATTGATATATGGAAATTAATCGACTAACTTGAATGTTGAGTTTGTGAATGTTAGGGTAATAATGCATTGAGTGAGTATATGAATGTTTATTGTTTGTATTGTAAATATTAGGTAAGTATAATTCTTGTTACATGGGCTTACTAAGCACAAAGTGCTTACCCTATTTCCTTTTTCCCTGTTTTGTAGTGTTAAGAGCTCGGAGGTCGGATCGGTGGGAGACTCATCACACTATCAACCCCAGTATTTCGGTATTTAAAGAAACTTTAGTTTGGAAATGAATGGCATGTATAAGCTAATAAAATAGATGTTAATATGAAATGAATGTAAGGTCAGCCATTGGTATGGCTTATGTGTTTAAGTTATCTTATAAATATGCATGAATTATCTTGAAAATATGTTGAATTAGACTGGTCTCGTTTTTTTTAAAAAAAAAAATTGTAAACTCCGGTAATGCCCCGTACCTTATTCTGACAACGAATACAGGTAGGGGGTGTTACATTTGTTGGTATCAGAGCTACGGTTTAGCCGGTTCTAGGACCGACATAGCGAATACGGATTAGCTATACATGCCATTTAAATTATTTTTGATAGTGTGATATCTCCTGACCATTTAAATTGTGTTTTCCTTATAGTAATGTCATCTGACCGAGCTCAATCTGAGGAAGCTGGGAGTCATGCTCCGGCTTCAGTACAAAGAGAAGAAACTAGCAGTAGAAGGCCCGGTATAGAGGGTCAAGGAGAGGAGGCAAAAATAGCCTTCTTTCAAATGATGAATGAATGGTTTACCCAGTACATAAGAACTAACCCTACAGTGCAGCAGACTCAAGCTCCCCCTCCTGTTCCTCCACCGGTTCCCGAGATTCCACAGGGTACAGGTACTGAATCTGTCAGAAAAGGAAAAGCTCCGGTCGATAAAATCCGAAAATATGGGGCCGAAGAATTTCGAGCAGCAGTTGATGATGATCCCGAAAGAGCTGAATTTTGGTTAGAAAATACTACTCGGGTTTTGGAGGAATTATCTTGCACGCCAGAAGAATGTTTGAAATGTGCTGTTTCACTGCTAAAAGACACAGCTTATCATTGGTGGAATACTAAAGCTTCAGTTGTTCCGAAAGAAGAAATTACATGGGAATTCTTCCAGACCGAGTTCAAAAAGAGATATATCAGTCAGAGATTCCTTGATCAGAAAAGAAAAGAATTTCTTGAGCTGAAACAGGGCAATAGATCAGTATCCGAGTATGAAAGAGAATTTGTTCGGTTGAGTAAATATGCTCGAGAATGGGTACAGTCGGAAGCTGAAATGTGCAAACGATTCGAAGAAGGGTTGAATGAAGAAATTAAGCTCCTTGTTGGAATTCTTGAAATTCGAGAGTTTGCTACACTAGCAGAACGAGCTTATAAAGCAGAAGAATGGAGCAAAGAAAAGAAACAGGCTGAGAGGGAAGCTCGAATTTTTAGTAAAAGACCAATGGAAAAATCTCAGTTTTCTGCTCCAAAGAAATTGAAGAAGTACCAGGATCGTTCTACTTCAACCACTGGGTATTCAGATAGAGTGCGAGGTTCACAGCGCACTAATTCAAGACCTTCCACTCCATCAGTGACCAGTGTTGGCAGTGTTGGTACCCCTAAGCTGAGATGCCAGTATTGTAATAAAGCTCATTTTGGTGAATGTCGATTTAAGAGCGGGGCATGTTACCGATGTGGTTCTTTTGACCATTTCCTCAGAGATTGTCCAGAAAGAAGTGAAAAAGAAGCTGAATATATATCGAAGCCAAGTAATCAATCTTTGAGGGGTAGACCATCTCGACCATCCAGTAATGTCAGTGGTAGCCGAGGAGCTACAAAAGATACTGCAAGTAGGCCTGAGACACGAGCGCCTCCTAGAACATATGTCATGCGTACCAGAGAAGATGCCTCAGCACCCGATGTTATTACTGGTACATTTTCTTTACTTGAAACTGATATTACTGCATTAATTGATCCCGGTTCTACGCATTCATATATATGTGTAAAACTTGCATGCGTTAAAGATTTATCTGTTGAACCTACTGAATTTGCGGTTAAAGTCTCGAACCCCTTTGGCCAATCTATTTTGGTGGATAAAATTTGTAAAAATTGTCCACTGATGGTAAGAGGTTATTGTTTCCTGGCTGATTTGATGTTACTGCCATTTGATGAGTTTGATGTGATATTGGGCATGGATTGGTTAACTCAGCATGATGCAGTAGTAAACTGTAAACAGAAATATATTGTGTTGAAGTGCCAAAATGGTGAATTACTTCGGGTTAAATCCGATCAGACAGAGGGATTATCTGAAGTGATTTCAGTTATTACTGCTCAGAGGTATGTCAAAAAGGGGTATGATGCTTTTCTTGCTTATGTATTAGATACCAAGGTATCTGAGTCGAAGATTCAAGCAGTGCCAGTGGTATGTGAATTTTCTGATGTGTTTCCAGAAGAGTTACCAGGGTTGCCACCAGAAAGAGAAGTGGAATTTTCTATAGATTTGATTCCAGGAACTACTCCGATTTCTATAGCTCCGTACCGAATGGCTCCTACAGAATTAAAGGAATTAAAGACACAGTTACAGGAACTTGTTGATAGAGGTTTTGTCCGACCGAGTCATTCACCTTGGGGTGCTCCAGTTCTGTTTGTGAAAAAGAAAGATGGGTCTTTGAGATTGTGTATTGACTATCGACAGCTCAATAAGGTAACTATAAAGAATAAGTATCCGTTGCCTCGGATTGATGATTTATTTGATCAGCTGAAAGGTGCTACTATATTTTCAAAGATTGATCTCCGATCAGGCTATTATCAGTTACGAGTAAAGGAGTCAGATGTGCCAAAGACAGCTTTCAGAACCAGGTACGGGCATTATGAGTTTTTGGTTATGCCGTTTGGGTTGACTAATGCACCTGCAGTATTTATGGATCTGATGAATCGGATATTCAGACCGTACTTAGATAGGTTTGTTGTAGTTTTCATTGATGATATTCTAGTCTATTCTCGAGATGAAAAAGAACATACAGAACATTTGAGAATTGTATTGCAAATTCTGCGAGAGAAACAGTTATATGCTAAATTCAGTAAATGTGAATTTTGGCTTCGAGAAGTGGGTTTTCTTGGACATATTGTATCCGCTGAAGGCATCAGGGTAGATCCAAGTAAAATCTCAGCTATTGTCAATTGGAGTCCACCGAAGACTGTATCTGAAGTTAGAAGTTTCTTGGGTTTAGCTGGTTATTATCGGAGATTTGTACAAGGATTCTCTATGATAGCTTCTCCGATGACTCGATTATTGCAGAAAGATGTAAAGTTCGAGTGGACTGATGAATGTCAGCAGAGTTTCAACCGATTGAAAGATCTACTAACGAAAGCACTAGTATTAGTGTAGCCTGAACCGGGTAAGGAATTTGTTATTTATAGTGATGCCTCATTAAATGGTTTAGGTTGTGTTTTGATGCAAGAAGGTAAAGTAATAGCCTATGCTTCAAGACAACTTAAACCACATGAAAGAAATTATCCGGTACATGATCTTGAGTTAGCTGCTATTGTTTTTGCATTGAAGATATGGCGGCATTACTTGTACGGTGAAAAATGTCACATTTATACTGATCATAAAAGCTTGAAATATTTGATGACACAGAAAGATTTGAATTTAAGACAGCGCAGGTGGCTTGAACTGATAAAGGACTATGATTTGATTATTGATTACCATCCGGGTAAGGCTAATATTGTGGCTGATGCTTTGAGTCGAAAATCTCTGTATGCTTTACGATCTATGAATGCTCAATTGTCTTTGGTTGATAATGGTTCAATCATAGCTGAATTGAGAGCTAAACTGACATTTTTACAGCAAATATGTGAAGCTCAGAAGAATAATGAGAAGTTACAGGTTAAACGGGCACAATGTGAGTCAGATACTGATTCTGAATTTCAAGTTGGGGTTGATGATTGTTTATTATTCAGAGGTAGAGTATGTGTACCCAAGAATTCTGAGCTCATACATAAAATTTTACACGAGGCTCACAGTGGTACTATGTCTGTACATCCGGGAAGTAATAAAATGTATAATGATTTGAAGAAGATGTACTGGTGGCCAGGTATGAAACGTGATATTTCTGAGTTTGTATCAAGATGTTTGATATGTCAACAGGTCAAAGCAGAACATCAGGTACCTTCAGGGTTACTTCAGCCAATTACTATACCGGAATGGAAATGGGAAAGAATCACTATGGATTTTGTATCGGGGTTACCGTTGTCTTCGAGGAAAAAAGATGCTATTTGGGTAATTGTTGACCGATTGACAAAGTCAGCACACTTTATTCCGGTACGTATGGATTATTCTTTAGATAAACTGGCTGAATTGTACATATCTGAGATTGTCAGGCTACATGGAGTGCCTATCTCCATTATATCGGATAGAGATCCTCGGTTTACGTCTCGTTTATGGGATAAATTGCAAGAAGCCTTGGGTACTCAGTTGTATTTCAGTACTGCATTTCATCCTCAGACAGATGGCCAATCAGAGCGTGTAATTCAAGTATTGGAAGATATGCTCCGATGTTGTATACTAGAGTTTGAAGGTAATTGGGAGAGGTATCTACCTTTGATTGAATTTGCTTATAATAACAGTTATCAGTCCAGTATTAAAATGGCTCCGTATGAAGCTTTGTATGGTAGAAAGTGTAGAACACCATTATACTGGACAGAGCTCAGTGAAAAGAAAATACACGGGGTTGATTTGATCCAGGAAACAGAAGAAAAAGTAAAGGTTATTCGGGATAGTTTAAAAGCTGCTTCCGATCGCCAAAAATCATATGCCGATCTTAAACGAAAAAAGATTGAATTTCAGGTCGGTGACAAGGTATTCCTGAAAGTGTCTCCTTGGAAGAAAGTTCTCCGATTCGGTCGAAAGGGTAAATTGAGTCCAAGATTTATCGGGCCATATGAGATCATAGAAAGAATTGGACCGGTCGCTTATCGGTTGGCATTACCACCAGAACTTGATAGAATCCATAATGTTTTTCATGTGTCTATGCTACGACGATATCGGTCAGATCCTTCACATGTTATTTCTCCGACAGAAGTGGAGATTCAGCCGGATATGACTTACAGTGAAGAACCGGTCAAGATATTGGCACGGGAAACAAAGGAGCTTAGAAATAAAAAAATAAATTTGGTGAAAGTATTGTGGCAAAAGCACGGGATTGAGGAAGCGACATGGGAACCGGAGGAGGCAATGAGGAAACAATATCCAAACCTCTTTACTGGTAAGATTTTCGAGGACGAAAATCCTTAAAAAGGGGGGGAGAGTTGTAATGGCCTAAATTCAAGATTATCGGAACAATGGTTTCGTAACTATAAATCCAATTTAAAGAGAAATTTATTTTAATATTTTTTGCATGAATATTTATATGATAGGAAATATTTTTATAAATATTTATAAAATGTTAGTAATGTGGTATTAAAATTTCGTTAGAAAATTTTAACGTTTGGGTAGGTAATTAAATAAAAAGGACTAAATTGAAATGAAAGTAAAAGTTCAATTATAGATTAAAAGAAATTATGAAGGATCAAAATGGTAATTATACCATTTTGTATAGTGAGGCGGTATAACATAGAAAAATCTGAGATTTTTAAGGATTATTATTATATTATTATATTATTATATTATTATATTATATTATTATATATATATAAACAAACAAAAGGAAAGAAGAGAACATAATAGGTAAAAGAAACAGAGAGCATACGAAACAAGGGAGAAGGAAAGAAAAGAAAAAGGAAAAACTAGGGATTTAAAGCTTGAAGTTTAAATTGGTAAGTCAATCAAGTCCTATTCTCTTAATTTTGATGTTTTAGAAGCTTTAAAGCAAGATTTTGATGAAACTAAGTTGATATTTTGAGAGTTTTTAGGTTTTCAAGTGTAGTTGATGTTGAAGAAAAAGATGAATCAGGGATTAAATTGAATGAAATTTAAGTTAGAATTAGTAGAAGGATTAAATTATAAAGTAAGTTATAAGTTTTGTGTTATAGGGATTAATTTGGAAGAAATTATGAATTAGGGTTTTATTATGAAAATTTATATAATCAAGTTGAATATGGAAGGAATTTAAGTAGAATCAAAGTATGAATTAGGTTAAGAAAATAAGTAAACTTAATTAGGATTAAATTGTAAAATGAGTTACACTGAAACAGTTTTGGACAGCAGCAGTAGTCTAACTTTGAAAATTCACCAAAAATTGTATAAATCGAATTAGAGGATGAATAAAATATGAAATTAAAGCTTATTGAGTCTATTTTCATATGAAAGAAACATGGAAAGCAAAGGAATTCTGTAATTTGAGATATTTAAATTTTAGTAAAACTGGTTCAGGGTGATTTCGAGATCCCCTGTTCTGACTTTGAAAAATCATAAAAAAATGGAGAAAAATAATTATGGGCTTAACTTTATATGTTTAGAATCCTGAATGAGTCTATTTTCAAATGAAATAAATAATAAGGTCATATGAATTCTGTACAAAGAGTAATTTGATTCGTAGTGAAGAGAGGTCAGAACAGTCAAACAGTAAAACAGGGGAAACTTTAAGAATAATCTGGTATTGATTGGCCATACCAAAAATTCTGAAAATTTTATGAGAAGAAGATATGTGAGTCTAGTTTCAGGGAAAATTAACGGTTCTTCATTTGGAGCTCTGTAGCTCGAGAAATAAATAATTTAGTGACTGTGACTCAAGTAGACAGCTTTGAATAAGCTAAAAATAATAATAGAATTATAGAAAATGCTACATGTGAACATGAAATGTATTGAATTAATGATTGGATTTATTTATTTAGATCCGGAAAACTCAAATACAAAGCTAGATCGAGGAAAGGAAAAAGTCCCGGATTAGTAGATTTTATAAACGAACTAGTATCAAGGTAAGTTCATGTAACTTGAATTATATTCTTAAATGTTTGAAATGTATGTTATTGATGTGAATATAATTTGAATGTCCATTGTATGAAATTTGATGAAACATTGGTATATTTGATAAAAAGGGAAAAAAATCCCGGTTGAATGAAAGGAAAATTCGATGGATCTCTGAAAAGGAATTGACGGTAAAAAGGATCTAGCCCGGACGGGTGATCCTATCCTGATATAGCCCTCCCGAAGAATATGTGGAAAATGGATTTAGCCCGGACGGGTAATCCGAATTAGGGTCTGAATTTAGCCTGGACTGGTAATTCAGATCCAAGCTCATTAGAGTAATTGTCGTTGCAGGGGATTTAGCCTGGACTGGTAATCCCGACAATGCTCTGTGAGTTTATATTACAGGGGATTTAGCCTGGACTGGTAATCCCGCTGTAAGGATGAGGTTCGCGGGAGTGTGCTCTCTGAAATGGAAATGTGCGCACATGAATATGAATTGACGGACCCGGATTTGTACACAAAAGTGTACCTCTGAAAATCCATCGAAATTCCGAGTAATTCAATGGGATAAATATAAAAAAAAAATATATGGAAATTATGGTATTGATGAGCTCATCAATCATAATATATATTATTGATATATGGAAATTAATCGACTAACTTGAATGTTGAGTTTGTGAATGTTAGGGTAATAATGCATTGAGTGAGTATATGAATGTTTATTGTTTGTATTGTAAATATTAGGTAAGTATAATTCTTGTTACATGGGCTTACTAAGCACAAAGTGCTTACCCTATTTCCTTTTTCCCTGTTTTGTAGTGTTAAGAGCTCGGAGGTCGGATCGGTGGGAGACTCATCACACTATCAACCCCAGTATTTCGGTATTTAAAGAAACTTTAGTTTGGAAATGAATGGCATGTATAAGCTAATAAAATAGATGTTAATATGAAATGAATGTAAGGTCAGCCATTGGTATGGCTTATGTGTTTAAGTTATCTTATAAATATGCATGAATTATCTTGAAAATATGTTGAATTAGACTGGTCTCGTTTTTTTTAAAAAAAAAAATTGTAAACTCCGGTAATGCCCCGTACCTTATTCTGACAACGAATACAGGTAGGGGGTGTTACAGAAGAAATACATAAGCTCCAAGAAAGTTGCCAAAAAGACTATCCACAAGGCGTTGGGAAACTTGAAGGTCATATAAAGGAAAAACACAGTCTCACCTTCAGAAACTGTTAGCATGCTGAAGGAGATTGAAGCTATGAGATGTTCTATGTTTGAGGATTTGTTATCTCTCATCTCCGAACCAAAGCCTGGAAGTGGGTTACCAGTTTTGAAACTATTGCATCAAAGAAGAATAGCGTACGAAGATGCTGCAAGAAACGTGAATGAATTCGAAAAGGTTGATGTTGCTTTGAAATCATTCAAAATAACAAAATCTGAAATCATAAATCTTGAGATGCAAAACCAACTAAAAGACTTGGAGCTATTTATTCAAGATCTTGAAGATGGACTTGAATGCCTCTTCAAGTGTATGATCAAAACAAGAGTTTCGCTTCTTAACATCCTTACCCTGTAAAAAAGCAAACCCAATTTTGGATTACATCATGTATATAAATCAAATATACATACATACATATAAATGAAATACTCTTTTCCATTTCCATACGACAAAAGCTCCCTGTTTTGGTCATACTATTACCACCATTGCCTGTTATTTTTCCTCTTTCAGTAGCATTTGTTTTAACCTTCTTTTCTTCTTGAGAAAATAAAAGAGTTACATAAAACAGTAACTATATAGTAATGAAACAAAGTTAACCTTGGGTTTTTCTATATTAATTTCTTCTTAAATACGATGCAATTAATTTATCAAGTTTGAGGCTGTTAAGATTCCTTTTGTCTCTAAATTAAACAACAATCAATTCATTCACACAGATGCATGCACTTTAAATCTACCACACGTTTTAGTTGATGAAAAATGGTGAGACCAACTTATTGCCAAATATCAACCATTAAACTCCACCATTTTTTTTTTCTATTTGTTGGCAATATGTGTAAAAATTATTAAGATTGTATGCAGATATTGCCTCCCTCCCCCACAACAAGATAATCATATACTAAACTTCACCCATTTTTCTATTTATTGGCAACATGTTCAACCTGCAGATATTGCATACAAATCCCTTGTTTCCAAAGGTTGAATTGTAGTAGGAGTAACAAAAAAAAATGACTTTCCAAAAATAGGTGAGTTTATGTCAATAGAATTTAACATCTTTCGTAAAGAAAATATGTAACACCCCTAACTCGTATCCGCTGCCGGATTAGGGTTAAGAGGCATTAATAGACAAACGAAATCTTTTACGGACATTTCATAATATAAATCATCCAATGCAATCAAAGCGTCCCTTAAATAGGTCAACGAGACCTTAAACATGCTTTAGAATAGGGCCGGGACTAAACCGAATACATACGAAAATTCTCAGAAATTAAAAAAAAAATTCTAAGTTACAGAGGTCACAATCCCGTGTGGGCAGGTCGTGTGCCTCCCACGGCCTCAGACACGCCCGTGTGTCTAAGCCGTGTCAAAACAGGGCATACATACTAATTTTTCCACACGGCCATAAACACGCCCGTGTGCCTCACCCGTGGTCGAACCTGACTTGCACCACACGGCCAGTCACACGCCCGTGTGTCCAGCCTATGGTCGAACCTGACTTGTTTTGAATTTCCACCAAGAAGGACACAGTTGAGCCACACACTCGTATGCTCTACCGTGTGGGCAATTATAGGCCATTTTCAAGGCCAAATTGCCACCCACACAAGGGTCATCCCTACAAGCTCAAACAAGGAACATCCCATACACATTTGGCAACCAAAATCATGTCAAATGTTCAATCTATCGTCCCATTCTATTTTATTTTTAAACATGCCAACTTGTATGCCAAATAGTACAACTAAATCACATGTAAAACCAAGCATGATTCATCCACAATTTCACTAAATCACTATGGCATCAATCCATCAATAAACTTACCATTCATATGACCATTTCATTTGCCATCAAGCCATACCAAAACATGCATCATATACCATAATCACTCATGCACATTACCAACATTTATCTAGCCACATCACATGATTATTTACATCCCAAACATATTCCAAAATGACTAGCCTATACATGCCATATTTAGCTATATACATTTTTCAAAAGGTACCAAAACAAGTTTGAGTAGTGTGATGACGATCCTCGATGATCCCCGAGCCTCTCCTAGCTTTAACGATCTATAAAACAGAATAAACACACACGAAGTAAGCCTTCAAAAGCTTAGTAAGCCATATACAAAAAAATTTAGCATAAAATGCACATATTCATATCAATACAAAATTATTAATAGCTCATTTGCACATTCATAATTCTTCTTGGTTCATTGAATTAGCCATTTACTTACTAGCATGCATATCACCAAATACATCAATAGATCATAGCATATTCATTTATATACCATGTAACACCCTCATCCCGTGTCCGTCGCCGAATTAGGGTTAGGAGCGTTACCAAACAGATCGGAAAGCATTTATAAACATTCATACATTCATTCATCATTCTCGAACATAATGTCCCTTAATAAGGTCTACGAGACCTTAAATATGCTTATAAACTGAGTCGGGACTAAATCGAAACACATACAAAATTTCATGGAAAATTAAAACTTTTCTAGGTTTCAGGGGTTACACGCCCATGTGGGCAGGTCGTGTGCCTCCCACGGCTATTAGACACACCCGTGTGTCCTCCCCGTGGTCTATTCTGACTATACTTCCACGGCCTCCAAGCACGCCCGTGTACCCTGGCTGTGGACTATACTGACTTGGCCCCCACGGTCACTAGGCACGCCCGTATGCCACAACTGTGTTCACATATTCTAGCTACAAACTTTACCCCACGGCCACAAGGCATGCCCTGTGCCACAACCGTTTGACATTATAGACCATTTTCAAGGCCAAAAATCCACCCATTTGGGTCATACCTGCAAGCAACATTTACCAAAACATCTCATGCACACATGACCACCAAAAACAGGCCAAGATAATCATTCAAACCATGCATTCAATACCAATTCGAACCATGCCAAATTACAAGACTCAAACTCTTTTCATCACAAACATAATTCGTTCACTCATTTGCTTAATCAAAACTTGACCATTTCAAGTGCTTCAACCATACCAAAACGTGTTTCACATATCATAATCATAATGCATAATCTCAACTCATCTCTGACCAATTCCATGGCTAAGTTCATATAACAACTCACGTCATAAAACTAGCCTATACATGCCATATCTAACTATATTCATTTTCAAAGTGTACCAAAAAGAGTTTAATAGTGTGATGACAATCCTTGACGGTCCTGAGCCATCAGTAGCTTTGACGACCTATAAAACAGAGAAAACACACACAGAGAGTAAGCTTTCCAAAAGCTTAGTAAGTCAATATACAAATAAACTTAGCATAAAATGCACATAACCGAATTATTAAGATGACCCATATGATTCTCATGACAAAATTACCTCATTCTTTCTTAAGCTCATTTGCTTAGCCATAGCTTAACATACTTCCAATTCATATACCATATATGCACATAGTTCATCTAATCAAAACTTTTCATATCGTATTAACAATTCCATATACATAACATCATAATAAGATCACATAGATACTTACCTTGTATACACAATTAGTGTATAATCAACGTACCTGAAACGGATATTCATTCACTTAATTTATCATAGCTCGGATTTGCAATTCGTATCATAGACTTGCCCGTTGAACCATTAAGAATCTAGTAGGATACTCAGAAAGCTTGAAATGGTCGTACAATGCCAACGTCCCAGACGAGGTCTTACATGCACTCAGACATCGATGCCACTATCCCAGACAAGGTCTTACACGAATCAATACGATGTCGATGTCCCAGACATGGTCTTACACGTAAAGCTTATATCGATGCCAATGTCCCAGACGTGGTCTTACACGAAATCTCAAATCAACGCCAATGTCCCAGACGTGGTCTTACATGATAAAATAGAACAGATACCTATGTCATGACATAGCTAATCCTATCTATTCCTAGGTTCGTACGGGACTTCTCGAACTTTGTCACCATATCGATCTTATCTCGGAAGTCATATACAGATCATATCGTAACCATTCATCTATAGCAATAGTTAGAGGAATACACATAATTCATTACTAATACATTTATTTGCATAATGACTTACCTCGGATTCGGTTTAATGGAAACGGAAACAGCTACTCGGATACTTTCGCTTTCCCGCGATCTAAGTCCGTTTTCCTCGGTTCTTGATCTAAACATATTCAGAATTAATCCTTTTATTCACTAATTCATTCAATTCAATCCATACACATATATTTAGGGCTATTTGCAAATTAACCCTCACAATTGCACAATTTATCATTTTAGTCTATTTTTCTCAAAACATCAAATTCACAAAATCAACCCATACTCGTGCTTAGCCGAATGTTCCTACATCTCATAAAAGCCCATATTTTTCATCAAATTTGTAATTTAGTCCCTTAAATTACTACTTTCTCAATTTAGCCCTAATTAGCTAAATTCATCAAAAATTCAAGAAGAAAGTATGTTCATCTAGCTCAAATATTTCATTTAACACCATAAATCATCACAAAGCTCAACATATCATCAATGGCACATTTCATGAACAACATCAATTCATCAAATTATGACATGGGTTTGATTGTAGACAAAGCAATGATTGCAAAAACGTAGAAATTATCGAATAAAAACGTAGAAATTATGACATTTGGCTTGTAAGTAGCCGAATGTGCTAGGTTTCAAAGCTTTCTTTCTTTTCTTTGTGTTTTTCGGTCAAAAGAAAAGAATAAAAGATGAACACTCATCTTCTATTTCATTAATCTAATGTTAATAATCCAATTACCAAAATAGCCTTCATTCATATAATTAAAACAATTATACAATATGGACATTTAAGACTTTTATCCATCAACTATCTATAATTTGGTATAATAGCAACATAAGGCCTCCACCTTAACAAAGCCACAACACATTGGTACTTTAAAAAATAGCAAGCAACTTTCACATTCAATGCAATTTCATCCTTTTGTCAAATTAAACACACAGACGGACATATTAACTTACGGAAATTTAACACATGCTTAATCACATATCAACGGCATAGAAAATAATATTAAAATATTATATGGACTCGGATTTATGGTCTGAAACCACTATTTCGACTAGGGTATAAACCGGACTGTTACATACCATGCCTCACTTCATCAATTCCATACACATAATCCATCTACGTAAGTTCATAGTATACTTACCTTCCATACACATACATGGTGTACTTTCCAAACATACCTGAATCATTATACATTTCTCGTAGTCATTCGAATCTCAGACTTGCCCGTTGAACCGTTCGGAATCTAATAGGATACTCAGAATAGTCGTACAATGCCAACGTCCCACACGAGGTCCTACATGTACTCAGATATTGATGCCACTGTCCAAGACAGGGTCTTACACGAATCAAATACAATGTCAACGTCCCAGACGTGGTCTTACACGAAATCTTGAATCAATGCCAATGTCCCAGACGTGGTCTTACATGATATCACATATCGGACACCTATGTCATGGCATACGTTATCCTATTTATTCCTAGGTTCGTACGGGACTTCTCGAACATTTATAACTTGTTGATATATCCTCGGATTTCACATACATTCCATCTCGAGCATTATTCATAGCCATCTAAATTTCATAAATGCATAAATAGCTCAAATCAAATACATTTATTTGTATATCGACTTGCCTCGTATAAGAGGAACGGAGATAAACGACTATTCAATAACTTTTGATTTCCCGCTATCTAAGTCCGTTTTCTTCGGTTCTTGATCTATACAAATTCAGATTTAACTCATTTATTCACTAATTCATTCAATTCAATCCAAAAATAAGTATTTAGGGAATTTACAAATTAACCCTCACAATTTCACATTTTGACATTTTAGTCCTTTTTACACAAAATCACAAAATACACCAAATTTCATAAAATTCATGCTTGGCCGAATATCACCCATGCTCATTCAAGTCCACACATTTCATTAATATCACAATTTAGTCCCTCAAAATACTATTCTTTCAATTTAATTCAAATTACTCAATTTCATCCAAAACTCAAAGACAAACTATGTTAACCAAACACATATATTTCACCATCAAACATCTAAAAACTCACATGTTCATCAATGGCACATTACAAAATATTCATCAATTCACAAAATTGAAGCATGGGTTTTGAAGTATACAAAGCAACGATTATGAAAACGTAGAAATTATCAAAAATCGATCAAAAACACATACCCGATTTATGCTTGAACCTTGGCCGAATGTAACAAAGTTTAACCCTTCTTTTTCTTTTAACTTTCGGCACCCAAAATAAGATGAACATGCTTGATTTTCAATTTTTGTTATATTATACTCATTTTAATGCACAAATGACAAAATTAACCTTTATTAAAGCATTAAAAATTTCCACTAACTTTGGCATTAATGTCCATCCATTTTCCAATGGTCAAATTGCATTATAAGGACTTCACATTTAAAAAGACATGACACATAAGTGCTTTAACAAATAGCATGTAAATTTTGCATCTTGCACAATAAAGTCCTTATGCCAAATTAAGCACACAAACGGACAAATTAATTCACGGAACTTTAACACATGCTTAATCATATACTACAGACACAGAAAATAATATTAAAATATTTTTATTACTCAGATTTGTGGTCCCAAAACCACTGTTCCGAGTAGCGTCTAAACCGGACTGTTACAATTCTCCCCCCTTAGGGATTTTCGTCCCCGAAAATCTTACCGTTAAACAGGTTCGGATATTATTGTTTCATTGCATCTTCAGGCTCCCACGTAGCCTTTTCGACCCCGTGTTGATGCCATAACACTTTCACTAATGACATTTTCTTATTTCTCAACTTTTTCACTTCACGAGCTAAGATACAGATCGACTCTTCTTCGTAAGTCATATCGGATTGAATTTCAATTTCATATGGAAGAATTACATGTGACGGATCGGATTAGTATCGTCTAAGCATCAACACGTGAAATAAATTATGTATCTTTTCTAGCTCAGAGGGCAATGACAATCTGTACGCAACAAGTCCAACACGCTCAGTAATTTCATACTGCCCGATGAACCTCGAACTCAACTTGCCTTTTCGTCCGAATCTGAATACTTTCTTCCACGGAGATACTTTCAAAAATACTTTGTCACCGATTTCAAACTCAATATCTTTTCTTTTCAAGTCTTATAGGACTTTTGACGATCAGATGCTACCTTCAGACTGTCGCGAATTACTTCCACTTTCTGTTCAGTGTCTTTTATCAAATCGACCCCGTGTATCTTATTTTCACTAAGCTAAGTCCAATACAGAGGTGTTTGACATTTGCATCCATACAAAGCTTCATATGGCACCATTTTGATGCTCGACTAAAAACTATTATTATACGCAAATTCAATCAATGGTAAGTACTGTTCCCATGTACCATTAAACTTAAGAATGCATCTCAACATGTCCTCGAGTATTTGAATGATCCACTCGGATTGACCATCCGTTTGCGGGTGAAAAGTTGTACTGAAATGCAATTTCGTGCCTAAAGCTTCTTGCAATTTCTTCCAGAACCTTGATGTAAACCTCAGACCTCTATCAGGTACAATAGATAATGGTACCCCGTGCAATCTCACAATATCAGAAATGTAAAGCTCGGCTAACTTATCAAGTGAGTAATTCGACCTCACCGGAATAAAATGGACGGATTTTGTCAATCGATCAATTACGACTCAAATTGCATTTTTCTTTCTCAGAGTCAGAGGCAATCCAGAAACAAAGTCCATCGTCACTCTATCCCATTTCCACTCGGGAATCAGAATTGGTTGTAACAAAATAGATGGAACTTGATGTTCAGCTTTAACTTGCTGACAGAATAAACATTTCGAAACAAAGTCAGAAATATCTCGTTTCATACCAGACCACCAATAGTGTTGCTTCAGATCATTGTGCATCTTTGTACTTCCCGGATGAACGGATAGACGACTGTTATGAGCTTTATTTAATATTAACTGAATCAACTCTGAGTTTCTCGGAACACATATTCGATCTCGGAACCTCAAACAATCATCAGCATCAACTCGAAATTCAGAATCAGAGTTCAAATCACACTGAGGTCGTTCGCTAGCATTTCATTATCAATCTTCTGAGCATCACATATTTGTTGTAAAAACAATGGTTTCACTTTCAATTCTGCCAAAACTGAACCATCATTAGATAAACCTAAATGAGCATTCAAAGTACGTAATGTAAACAGTGATTTTTGACTCAATGCATCGGCAACGACATTTGTTTTACCCGAGTGATAATCTATCACAAGCTCATGGTCTTTCAAAAGCTCTAACCATCTTCTCTGTAGTAGATTCAAGTCTCTCTGGGTTATCAATATTTCAGACTTTTATGATCTAAAAACACGTGACATTTCTCACCAAAAAAATAATGATGCCAAATCGTTAATGCGAACACAATCGCAACTAGCTCAAGATCGTATGTCGGATAATTCTTTTCATGAGGCTTTAGTTATCTACAGGCATAACCTATTACTTTGCCTTGCTGCATCAAAACACAACCCAGACCACTCGATGAAGCATCACTAAAAATCACGAATTCTTTGCCCAATTCTGTGATCGCTGAAATCAGTGCTTCAAAATTTATAAAACGAATGATCAAACTTGGAAACTAACTCTGACAACGATTAAAGGCAAGTGTACCTATCGAACAGTAGTATAGCTTAGGCAAGACCGGATTGTCGAACCCAAAGGAACTAAAAGTACTAATACTAACTTTCTTTTTATTATTTAGCCTAAAATAAAATGAAGTTGCTTTAAATCTAAATTAACGACTACTAAGATAAAGACACAAAGACAAAAAGAATGAATTGGGAAATGACTTGAAGAAAAACTCAGTTGATCACGACGATACCCTTAGGAAGAATTCACCTAGACTTCACTTGTTATTTAACACTGAACCATATGATTTATTCACTTAGTTTGATCCGTAGGACTCCCTAACGTATATTAAACCCTTTCTCGAGGCGAATAACGTCTAACCCTAGGTTAATTAGTGGAACTATCGTTCTCTTATAATAACCCCCTAGAATAGCAGTAAATCGATTTATGGATTCTCATATTAGGTTTTACCCTAATCTGGCAAAATCTCGTCACCCTATCTCTAGGCGTGCAATCAACTCCGCTTAATTATGCTAGATCTACTCTTAAGCAGGGTCTATTCCTCCTCACCTAAGCACATCAAACTTCAATTAATATCCGCGAAATATTAACTCAAGAATTAAGCACACATAATTAAGAACAAACTAAGTATTTATCATATAATTCAGAAAACAATAACAAGATTCATCTAGGTTTCATCCCCTTCAGGTATCTGAGGGGTTTAATTCATAACAAATAAAGAAAACATCTCAAGAGAAAAGATAAAACAAAACATAAGAAATCCCTAAAACTCCCTGAAGGAATTGAAGGAGAAATCCGTCATCTTGAGTAGAATTCCGACTTCTTGGGATGGATCAACTGGTTAACTTCGAGTAATTCCCTCAATTCTGATCTTTCCGGCTTGGCTCCTTGGCCTAGCTTGATGCCCGTTTCGACTTCTGCCGAACTCCCCTTTCAAGTTGCCCCATTGGGTGTTTATATAAACTTTGTGATGCCTTACTTGGCCCCTAAGTATCCTAATTTAAGTAGAATTCCTACTAGGGTGCTTGAATAGGCTTTGGAATGTGTTTCTTTGCCTCCAAGCATCCTTTCTCGAATGAAATTACTCTTTCCAGCGACAGGGACACGGCCATGGCACACGCCCATGTGAATCGTGGCCAGGCCGTGCTCAAACTTTTTTAATGAGGCACGACCGTGCAAATCAGGATCAGGCCGTGTTCTAGTAAATGGACGTGGCACGGCCGTGTGGGCTTAAGTCCAGGCCGTGCTGATTTCGTGGTATGGCCCATTTGGGCCCGTTTTATGTTCTTTTCATCCTCGAGTGCTTTCCTGTGTATAAGACATGAAAAAAAAGGATTACGAGCACCTTTTTACATAAATCAAGAGATAAATCATCCAAAAGTAAGCTAAATGTGGGTCTTAGATATGTTACTTTTACTGTTTATCATTCTGGCTGTACTAATACTGGAGCTTCAGCCAACAGAGTTTTCAACTGATCAAAACTTTTCTGACATTTATCGGACTATTCATATCTCACATCTTTCTGAAGCAATCTAGTCAACGGAGTAGCTATTATCAAAAAGCCTTTTACGAACCTTCGATAACAACCAGCAAGTCCCAGAAAGCTACGAACTTCAAGCACATTCTTCGGAGGTTTCTAATTCAAAATAGCAGAAAATCTTACTTGGATAAACTCGTATTCCGGAGGCCGATACAATATTCCTCAGAAAACTAACTTCATGTAACCAGAATTCACATTTGCTGAATTTCGCATATAATTGCTTTTCTCGCAAGTTTGCAACATGATTCTCAAATGTTCAGCATGTTCAATTTCATCACGTGATCAAAATGTCATCGATAAAAACGAAAACAACTCGATCTAAATACGGTCTGAAAATTCTATTCATTAAATCCATAAAAACAGCAGGAGCATTCGTTAGTTCGAAAGGCATAACTAAAAACTCATAATGCCCGTACCTCGTCCTGAAAGCAGTTTTCAGAATGTCTGAATCTTTCACTCTCAATTGGTTGTATCCCCGATCTCATATCTATCTTCGAAAACACGGCAACTCCTTTAAGCTGGTCAAACAAATCATCGATTCTGGGCAACGGATATTTATTCTTTATAGTCACTTTCAACTGACGATAATCAATGCACATTCTCTTCGTGCCATCTTTCTTTTTTACAAACAGAACAGGAGCACCCCAAGGCGAGAAACTCGGTCTTGCAAACCCTCTGTCAATTAACTCTTGCAACTGTGACTTTAAATCTTTCAACTCTGTTGGTGCCATTCTATACGGAGATATCGAAATAGGAGTCGAACCAGGCAACAAGTCAATACCAAATTCGACTTCACGTATCGGAGGCAATCCTGGTAATTCTCCAGGGAACACATCAAGGAATACACAGACAACAGGCACTGATTCTACTTTCTTTTTAGGCACTTTCGAATCAATCACATATGTGAAATAAGCTTCATAACCCTTTTTCACACAATTATGAGCTTTTATCATTGA
This sequence comes from Gossypium australe, assembly GCA_005393395.2. Classification (NCBI taxonomy): domain Eukaryota; kingdom Viridiplantae; phylum Streptophyta; class Magnoliopsida; order Malvales; family Malvaceae; genus Gossypium; species Gossypium australe. Next base: position 25,151,064 of record CM016626.1, read on the forward strand.
TATCACAACCGGTAATCCATTCAAATCATTAGACTCAACCTAAACTATTTCATCATTCTGACATCTCAAATCAATGATCTTCTTTTTGCAATTTACAACAGCATCATGCAATGTTAACCAATACATACCCAGAATTATATCAAACTTATCAAATGGTAATAGCATCAGATCAGCCAGAAAAATAACATCTCGAAACATTAACGGACAGTTCTTGCATACTTTATCAATCAAGACACTTTTACCTAAAGGGTTTGATACTTTTATAACAAACTCAGTAGACTCTACAGGCAAAGTCTTATTGGATACTAAGTTCATGCATATATATGAATGAGTAGAACTAGGGTCTATCCATGCAATCATTGAAGTATCATAAAGAGTAAATGTACCCGTAATAACATATGGAGATGAAGCTTCCTCACGAGCTCGAATAGCATACGCTTTGGCAGGCGCTCTAGCTTCAGATCTCACTATAGTGTCTCTCGTAGTTCTCTGACTACCACTGACATTTCTTACATTCGGGGAAAATCTACCTCTTGCTGAAACATTATCAGATCTCGAATTTGGAGCAATCTCTTGCTCAACTGACTCTAGGCAATCTCGTATGAAATGATCTAACGATCCACATTTGAAGCAAGCTTGATCATTTAATCTACAACTTCTCGTGTATCTTTTACCACAATGCTTACACTCGGGTCGCTCGGATCAAACATTCTCAACACTCGCCATCAATGTTGCTGGAGCTTTGGAGCTCAACTGGGACCTAGCTCGGTCTCTATTCAAATGTCCCGCATTAGCCTTTGATCGACTATGTTCATCTCTAAATTTCTTTGAAACAGATTGAAATGATTTGCTTAGAAATCTCTTTCTCATATCTCTGGCTTCAGACTCGACATTTCTTTTATCTTTCCCGAGTGCCTCAGCTTTACACGCTTGATCAACAAGCACCACAAACTCCTTTATTTCCAGAATTTCGACTAGCAAGCGGATATCTTCATTAAGGCCATCTTCAAATCTTTTGCACATTATCGCTTCCGATGATACACATTCCCGAGCATACTGACTTAGTCTCACGAACTCTCGCTCGTATTTTGTGATAGACATGCGGCCTTGTTTCAATTCTAGAAATTCTTTTCGTTTCTAATCTATGAATCTCTAACTAATATATTTCTTCCGAAATTCAATCTGAAAGAAATCTCATGTGACCCGCTCTTTCGGAACAAAAGAAATCAAAGTCTTCCACCACTGATAGGCCGCGTCCCGTAACAAAGATACAACAAATTTAATACTTTCCTCCGGAGTCAAAGACATTTCATCAAATACTCGAATAGTGTTTTCTAACCAAAACTCGACTTTTTCAGCATCGTCATCATTGGTGGCTCATTGAATTAGCCATTTACTTACTAGCATGCATATCACCAAACACATCAATAGATCATAGCATATTCATTCATATACCATGCCTCACTTCATCAATTCCATACACATAAACTATCAAGGTAAGTTCATAGTATACTTACCTTCCATACACATACATGGCGTACTTTTTGAACATACCTGAATCATTATACATTTCTCGTAGTCATTCGCATTTCAGACTTGCCCGTTGAACTGTCCGGAATCTAATAAGATACTAAAAATGCTCGGATTAGTCGTACAATGCCAACGTCCTAGACGAGGTCTTACATGTACTCAGATATTGATGCCACTGTCCCAGACAGGGTCTTACACGAATCAAATACGATGCCAATGTCCCAGATATGGTCTTACACGTAAATCTCATATCAATGCCAACGTCCCAGACGTGGTCTTACACGAAATCTCGAATCAATGCCAACGTCCCAGACGTGGTCTTACATGATATCACATATCGGACACCTATGTCATGACATACGTTATTCTATCTATTCCTAGGTTCGTATGGGACTTCTTGAACATCTATAACTTGTTGATATATCCTCAGATTTCACATACATTCCATCTCGAGCATTATTCATAGCCATCTAAATTTCATAAATGCATAAATAGCTCAAATCAAATACATTTATTTGTATATCTACTTTCCTCGTATAGGAGGAACGAAGATAAACGACTATTCAATGACTTTTGATTTCCCGCGATATAAGTCTGTTTTCTTCGGTTCTTGATCTATACAAATTCAGATTTAACTCACTTATTCACTAATTCATTCAATTCAATCCAAAAACCAAATATTTAGGGAAATTTACAAATTAGCCCTCACAATTTCACATTTTGACATTTTAGTCCTTTTTACACAGAATCACAAAATATACCAAATTTCATAATATTCATGCTTGGCCAAATATCACCCATGCTCATTCAAGTCCACACATTTCATTAATATCACAATTTAGTCCCTCAAAATACTATTCTTTCAATTTAATTCAAATTACTCAATTTCATCCCAAACACATGTCTTTCATATTTCACCATCAAACATCTAAAATCTCACATGTTCATCAATGGAACATTACAAAATATTCATCAATTCACAAAATTGAAGCATGGGTTTTGAAGTATACAAAGCAACAATTATGAAAATGTAGAAATTATCAAAAACCGATCAAAAACACATACCCGATTTATGCTTGAACCTTGGTCGAATGTAACAAAGTTTAACCCTTCTTTTTCTTTTAACTTTCGGCACCCAAAATAAAATGAACATGCTTGATTTTCAATTTTTGTTTTATTATACTCATTTTAATGCACAAATGACAAAATTAACCTTTATTAAAGCATTAAAAATTTCCACTAACTTTGGCATTCATGTCCATCCATTTTCCAATGGTCAAATTGCATTATAAGGACTTCACATTTAAAAAGACATGACACATAAGTGCTTTAACAGATAACATGTAAATTTTGCATCTTTCACAATAAAGCCCTTATGCCAAATTAAGCACACAAACGGATAAATTAATTCACGAAACTTTAACACATGCTTAATCATATACTGCAGACACAGAAAATAATATTAAAATATTTTTATGACTTGGATTTGTGGTTCCGAAACCACTGTTCCGACTAGGGTCTAAACCAGACTGTTACAAAATAACATCAACAAAGAGTTCACAACACCCTATACATCTTAGCAGAATCGTGTAGCAAAACACAATAACTGCATTGTTGTTGAAATGTGCAGAAGCATGGTGAAGCAGTTATCACAACAATCTTCTTTAATTTACAATTGAGCTAAATATGCAACTGAAATTATGCTTCATTTGGTCTTCTAGTCTATAGAGACTAGATCTCTTAAAAAATGACAAGTTCAAAAATGTTAGCTCTTAACTAAGGAAAAATAAATGTGAGCCTATTACTAGGTCAGAGTATGCACAAACTATTAGAAGTTGATTCATTTAATGAACGTATGTATGTCGATTAAGCAAAACCCAAATCATAAACAATAAGTTGTTGTAGTTAGATTTTGTGAAATATTTAGAGAGTACCACGAATTATGATATCTTATTTAGTGAATTTCTCATTATATTAGAAGATACAATTATATATGTTAATTGGATTTCAAATTTAGATGAGATAAAATCCACCAGTTGTTATATCCTCGCTCTTGGTAGTGGTGCAATATTGTGGAGATAAACCAATCTATTATAGCAAAATCTATCATGAACTCAGAGTTTATTTTGTCTGACACATGTCGTGATAAATGGAGTTATAATCTTTGGATTATATAGTCTAAAGTGAATTTGGCAATTCTTTGACTAAAACTACTAGGGAAGAAACTAGTGAATGAAACATAAAGGGGAATGTGACTTTGGCCAAAGGATAAACAAAGGCAAAACCCGAAAATTTTTTAGGGGGTCTGAAATTAAATTGTAATTTTTATGATAGAAAAAATTGCAATTTATCATTTTAATAGACTATATATTTATAATTTTTAAAGAATTAAATCAAATTTTTATATGTTTAGGGGGCAAAGTGCAATTTTACCTTTACTAATTTAAAATTTTAAAAAATTAGGGGGCATATGGAAAAAATTTCATTTTAGGGGGGTCGAGGCCCCTGCCTGCCCCCCTCTAATTTTGCCATTGATGATAAGATTAGCAATGATGGAAACCCAATCTATTTGATTGGAGATCCCATAAATTAGGTTCGTATAAGTAATAACGAAGTCATTGGTTGATCTGTAAAGCACTATAAGATTATGTTACTCCTATGGTGTAAATAGTGTTAAAACTACATGGCTAGTAAAGATGAAAAAACTCTTAATCAAATTCATATCCCTTATAAGTAGTGTACTAATCTACAAAATACACTTGATGAATTGACATATATGAGTGTGAAGTGGGACCGCTTCTATGAGATATTTGACAAAATTTTTGGAGCACTTTTGAAAACTAAGCATATGCATGGCCTAGTAGCGCACAACTATGTTGAACAACCACAATATAGGTATAATGTGATTGATTATAAAAATCAAATATGTTCTAAAAAGCCTATTGTACACAAATTAAAAAAAGAAACATTGAGTGGTGTCGCCTGACGCACCGGCAACAAAATAAAAAATATTTCTTTTCGGTTTTTTTCTCTCACCGTGTATACCTGTATTTTGACGAGTATGTTAATAAAAACATACCAGTGTCCCTCGACATAGTAGTAACACCAAAAATATATATAAAATTTAAAAGCTTAATGATTGTTAGATGATTGATCGAAAATTGGGGTGGTGCTGCTATTGTGTAATTAAAATTTTTCAACCTATTTTTGTAATTAATTTTTTAATATTATTTTTATAAAAGTTCATTTAAATAATAAATTTAAGAGTTAAAAAAAATACATTTTGTACAAAAAAGCATTTAAGCTTTTAGAAAAAAAAGTTTATATTATAGAGTTCTTAATGACCTGCCAAAAAATCAATTAAATCCTTTCGTTAATGAAAATCGTGAGAGAAATTATAATTTAGTGCAAAAATATAAAAAAAAAGTTTCTAATTTATAAAATTGCTAATAATTATTTAAATATGTAAAAAAGTTATAAGCTTTTACCAATAAATTATAATTTCTTCTATAAATTTATAAAATATTAAACTAATTAATATTTATATAAACCTTTACGAAGAAATTATAACAATATTAATTACAAAAATTAAATATATTCTAAAAGGCCTATCACACATGTTTGCATCTGAAAATCATAAATTTAGAATACATGTCTAATTAAAAATCACATATAATAAATAATGAAATGTATAGTTTGAAAATGATCAATAATAATATATGGAATATGCACATTATTAAAATGAAAAAAAAATAGATTAAATTGTTTATCATTTTGTTATCATCAATCATAAGTCGATGCCGAGTTAAACTGTGACACGAGCTCAGTCAAATACATTATTTTTTTAACATTAATCTCATTAAGTTCTTATCATATCTGCTGTTTTTGATATAATGCCTAGAACTATCAATAGTCTTTTCCCAACCTTTAAATAGAAGGATAATGTGTTTCAGCGTAATTGAACCCATGTCCTCTTGCATTAGCAACAATGTCGATGCCAATCAAGTTAAGACTCAATCGGATGAAGGTAATAAAATGTATATAATAAAATTAAAATGTATAAAAATATAAAATAAAAACTTAAGTTAAATAGTAAAATAAATGTTTTATTAATGAAATTGATGTGTGTTTAAATCCTATGATATGTATATTTTTAGTAATTTTTAAGTATAAAAAATGAAATAGCCTTCAATAATATTATTTGTTTTAATTAGAAATAAAAAAAACCTAATTAAAGATAGAGACCAACACAACCAAAATCTTTAAGTAATAGTATGAATATATATTAGTAATTTGCTGGAATTTTAGTTGAAAATTATAAATGTTGTTCATTATACCATCGTCATTTATCATTCGCATGCTGCTTCAGGACCGTGTAATATTAAACCAGTCCAAGCCAAGGAAGGCATTGACAGGCTTTTTATTTTTTTGGAACATTTTAATTGCTTTGTTGTAAACTTATAAATTATAATTTTTTATAAATTATTAATGAAATTTTATTTTTTTTATTTTTTACATATTTAATTTTTATAATATTTTCATATTTTTATTAATTTTATAATTTTTTAAAAAATTATAGTTTTGTACCCATCTTGAATAAATTCACACGCTTAATTTTTAAAAACACGCTTAATTTTTAAAAATTCTCGTTTGCTATATCAACATTCCATATTAGCGTCGCTAACAGTCTAACTAATCAGCTGATAGTTTCGTTAACAAAAAGGCCTAATTGATTTTTTAGAGTTATTAAAGACTTAATAGCATGAATATTTTCCTTAAGATTTAATTGCTTTTTTAATTTTCTATAAGTGTTTTTTTTTTTTTTACTCTAAGCCTAAATAATATTATAATAGGTTTGTCGATTGAGTTTTAATTCGATCGGCGTCGGCATCGTTGTCAATGTAGGAGGATGTAGATTTGAGTGCGCTGAAACATATTATCCTCCTATTTATGAGTTGGGAGGGACTATTGGTAGTTTTAAGCATTGTGTCAAAATGAGCATATATGATTAGAACCTATAATGAGATTGTTCAAAATAAATATTATAATTTTTATTATTATTTTATTATGACCCGATTGAATTGATCAAACCTAAAATAAGTAGTTTAACCATTGGTCTAATTCGAAAAACATTATTTTTAACTAGTAACACTTATATAACGAAACTAAAAATAGTTTGAGCTTAAACTAAAAATAGTTTGAGCTTAAACCAATCGAAGTTATTTTTATATAAGTCCACCTTAATTAAATTATTTTCAAACTATTTTTAATTAATTTAATACACTTAACTTTGTTATTTTTAGTGAAAAATTCATCATTCTTCCCTCGCTCTTTTTTTTCTTCTATTACAATTTATTGTTAAATTACGGAAAAGGTTGTTAAAATTTAAAAATATGTTAACGATGAAATATCCTTAAAAGCAATCTCAAATTAATCTACTCATATAGTTGGCTTTTTAAAAGTAGATGAATATTTGCCTAACAACTTTTAGAAGGTTGGACTCGTATGTTAATGCATTGCTTGAGAGTGGGGGATAGTCATTGAATATTGAAATCATATTCCATCTCCTGGATCCCTCAACGTTAACAGTGATTAAGGTGTGATGTTGCCTGGATGACGTCAGCCACGTGGAGAACATGGAAATAGGCTTTATTTGAGCCGCGTGGCACTGGGACACACGTGTACTGTTGGACGATTACATCTATAATATATTTAATTTAATTTAATTTAATTATTTGAATTTACCTTCTTTCTATCATATTATTAAACTCTAAATATAATTATAATTATAATTCAAAATAATTAGTTAATATTTAAATAATTGAGGTGATAATAACTAACGTAGTTTAAATAATAAAAAACAAAACTTTATCATCATAATAAGTTACTTTTTCGGGTAAATTAGTTAAAAAGGTTGTTTTTAAAAATTAATTAAGAAATTAAGCCGTTCTTTTTAAGTCAATTTTGGTGATAGAAATAAAAAAGTGTTTTGTTGAATGGGCTTTCAATTGACGTGACAATTAGGAGTTGAAAGCGTGTCCTGTAGAACATTAAAAATTTTTAAGATGAGTTGAAAATTAATTATAAAATTTTGAGAGATTAAAATATAATATTATAATTTTATTTTTTTAAGAGATTAAAAATAATTTATTTCATTTTTCGAAGACTAAAGTATAATTTTACAGTTTTATTTACATAAATAATATAAAAAAATTACGAAAAATGTATGATAATTAGATTAATTACGAAAATTTGATATAGTGTTCTGCGAGTACTACTTGACATATTGACGGTATCAAACTGAAATGTGATGAATTAAAATATTCAGGGATTTAATATGAAAATTTTCCATATAGATTGGCTGTTAAAAGAAAAACTCAAAGGGTGCTAAAATTTCCTATTTTTGTATTTATAATTTCGCAATTTTTAATTTTTTTGGACTTCAAATACGCCCCTGACATGGAGGGTATCTTACTAACGTTTTATCAAAAAACAAAAAAAAAAGAAAATCGTAAACCTTACCCACTACTGAGCTGCCTGCCTTAAATTTTTAATGGCTCTTGGTTTCTTACTTCTACCGCGGATTTGGTTTGGTATTTCAAACTGTTTTCACTTCAAAATTAATTCAATCTTCATTTCACCACTCTTGCTTTGCTACTTATCTTCTCAGTTCAGATCTGAGATTTTCAGCTCCACCATAACAGCTAGGGATGGCGGACAAGCACAAGGTTTCATTTTCCTCTATACTTTCATTCTTTCAGTGTTAATTATCAGCTAACACCCATTTCTTTTTCTTTTTAGGGCTTCTATTCATTCGTAAAAATTTATTCCTATTTTCGATTTTGTGGCTCCTCTTCTTTTTCCTTTGCCCTTCAATATATAACTCATCAAGTCATCTGCCCATTCTTCCGTGCCAGAACGGAATACCTTATTTCTCTTTTCTCTTGTCAAATCAATCAGCAAAAAAGGCTTAATTTGTGATATAGAATTAGGCGGAATTAAAAAAAATGTTTATTTTAAAAAATATTTAGGATTTTGTGTATTTTTTAGATATAAAACATGCTTTCTGATTCTTTTAAATATATGAATTTTTTTTTTGGTTAAATGATTGATGTTAGTAGTTTTATGTTTAAGTCTCGGGTTCAATTCCTTTTCTATCCACATTTGTTAATATTTTTTTAATATTTTTAATTAATAAATATATTATTTTAAAGTTTTTTATTTTTAATTTATCTTTTTAATTAATAACTTTTTATTTTTTTAAAACATCAACTAATTTATTAACTAAAAAGATAAATTAAAAATAAAAATTTAATAATATATTATTAATTAAAAACATTAATTAAAATTAAAAAAAGTTTGAAATAATATGAAATAAAAAATACAAATGTGCTTAAAAAAGAAGACTAAAAGATAAAATTATTTTTATTTAACCATTTAACCAAGAAAGCTAACATGTTAAAAACAATAATTAAAAATAAAAGTAAAGCTTGAAACAATATAAAATAATAAATAATATGAGTAAGAAAGAAGTCGAATCCAAAAGTCAAAGATAAAACCACTAATATTTAAGAGAATGGATTATATTGAATTGTGATTCTAGGTTATCAACAGATTTTTTTTCTATTGATTTTTAGTATTTTTAGTTAAACTTGAATTTTTTCAAAAGGAAAAAGCTAAAAATCAAGAAAAAAAATTTAATTTGTTATTCTCATATTAGAAAGGGGATAAGGATGATGTATAATCATAATCTCATACAATCATTTCTCGAAAGAATAAGTTGGAGAGTATTTTTTAAAATCAGCCTTTTTTTCAAATTTGCTCATGTAACTATGTCTTCCATCATTAATACGTAGTTAGTTAACGCAATATATACTACGGACGTAGGTGACCATAATGGTGCTGACGGTCGACCTTCGGTGTCGTCGCTGCTACTTGAAAGTGAAGAAAGTACTTTGTAAACTCCCTCGTGAGTATCTTGACTTTTATGCTTTATATGCAATTATATGTACATATTTATTCCTATTTGTCATTTTGTATTGTGACGCATTATTATTATTGAATTGAAACACAGTAGTACAGATAATTAGGTCTTGGGTGATCGTTGAGAGCACAAGGCGAGAAGTCTGAGTTGATATTTTATTATGGCTTTTGTGAACGATAGAAATTCGAGACCAGACATTCGACGAGAAGGCCAACACGGTGACCATCAGTGTGGTTTGCTGCAATCCGCAGAAGGTGAGGGACAAATTACGTTGCAAGGGTGGCTTTTCCATCGAGAGCATTGAGATCAAACCACCCAGACGGCCTTCTTCACTGCCGAAACCACCAGAACCGCCAGCTACTATACCGCAGAAACCACGAGCTACTTTACTGCCCAAACCACCAGAAACACCGGTTTCTTCACCGCTGACGGCTGGTACGTGGGCTGGATTTTGTTGCAATGCATGTTATCATGGCCAACGTGGGGGCCCTTGCTACTTTGGTGGACCACCTCCACCTCCATGCTATCATGGACATATGGTCGGCCAGTTTATGATAGGTGGGGCGGCGGCAGCTACAAGTATTGTTATTCGGGCCATGGTGATTGTTTTATCGAACAAAACCCACAAGCCTGCTCAATCCTATGAAGTTGTAACATGGCTCTTGAGGGATGCTACTAGCAACAATATTCTTCTACTTTTCTTCCCTGAAGAACAAAAATCTTCTGCACCTTTATTGTGCTCTTTATCCTGCCCCACCTATAAATGTTTAACAGGTCTATGTTCTTTTTCTTTTACATTAACAATTTCCCATCCAAAGCACGTGGCTGTTAACCTTTTTTTCTACCATAAACTGGTATATTACCATCCTTAATCAGCTAATAACTTAAACAAGATTAAGGTTCAGCATCACTTTTGATTTTTTTAGAACTAACATGATATAGACAACATCTTTTACCTATTCATGATACCTAATCATGAAAGTATAACTCTCCTGCAGATTTATTTAATGGGATTTTTTACTCTCGAGTAATTTGAAGTTGGGAATAAGAGTTGTTAATTTCTTGACTAATACTTTCCAGTTCCAAACTGAGCAACAAGTTCTCTAACTTCTTACTGCAAATTCATGAGAAAAGGACTGTTCATAATTTTATGGCTAGATGCTTGAAAACAAAGAAGCTACAATCTCATTTCTTGGTTGACTTAATAAAAAGATTCAAAGAAACCAAATGAGTTAAAACGAATTATTGATTTTCAATTTACATAACATTTGTTTTTTTCCCTACAATTTGAAACCATTATTTCGACATGACAGTAATTTTCAGTTTCACTTCACAATCTCTTGTACCTACCAAAAAGAAAGATGCATATTTGCTGCTACAGAAATTTGTTCTCTCAAAGTCTTAAGATTTTGGATCACACATAGCCAATGGCTAATTCACAATGACTAATGAATTTCAAAATTATTATAACTTGTATGGGAATTAAGGATTATCAACCACATAAATGCTACCTCGAATATCAAAGACATTGAAGAAGATGCCAATAAGCAAGGCTGACAATATTTGAATTGAAGAACTGGAGAAATTTGATAGCCAAGATAACAAACCCTTCCTTTATACTTCTTATGATCACATTACAATCAACAAGTTAATATGTAAAATTTTGGAGCAATTTCCAAAGTAAGAGACAGAAGGAGGATTAAATTGACGACCAAAAATATTGTAAAAAAGTAATATTTCAAGATAGAATTCACCAGTCCAAAGTAGATTTCAATTTCTTTATCATTAGTTGGGGCTTTGAAGGTATTTACCAAGAAATCAACAACTTTTTTTCTCAAGATAAATATGGAAGAGTGTTAAAGTATAGTTAAATATCATAAATTTACAAGGTAGAAGCCATATTGTTGGTTCCTAAGAAAATCAAATGCAAGAACGTGGACCTAAAGTGATGATGTTATTTATTCATTAAAGCTAAGCGCAACCTCATTTAAGGTTAGGGTGAGTAAAATTCGATTTGATTTAAAAAATTCGATAAAAGATCTAAATTTTGAATTAAATAGTTCTAGTTATTCGAGTTAATCAAGTTATTCAGACCAACTAGAATAAAAAAATTAAAATTTTCGGTTTAATTTTAAATATGAATTATACAATTCGAGTTATCTAAAAATCCGAATAAGAAAAGGCAAAATTATGTCGTTTTGATAAATATTTATCCATCAACCTTACTTATGTAGTTAAATAATCTTATATTTCGTCTACTAGTTAAATAATCAGTCTATGTAAACGCAACATTGAGTATAAATAATAACATTCGTTAACTCAAATTGACTTAAGTTGAAATTTTTTGACTTGATTAGAAAAAAAATTTCAAATTGAGTTCGGTTGTTAAAATAGGATTCGCCAAGTTGACTACCTTGAAATTTTTTGACTCAGCTCAATCGAATGCTCACCCTTATTTAAGACATTAGCTATAGGATCAACGATTTTATACCTGTGTATAACCAAAAAAAAAGAAGAAGAAGAACATTAATGGCGTTATGCTTTGGATGTAGGTCATGTTAACATAAAAGAGAAAGAAATACTATGTTAAAAAATTGTAAGTGAATAAAACTCGTGGCTAGACTCTACCTCTTAATAAATTTATAGAACGTGGAGAATTAATCACTGGACTCGTTCCAGTGAATATATTGAGAAACCAAAAAATTTTATAAATGAGGCACAATAAAAAACACAATAAAGAGAAAAATAAATTGTATTCACACCCAATACTTTAATGATTAGAGTTAAAACTCTGTTGGTAATTCTTTCTCCCCTAATTATACCAACAAAATAATATATAATAAGTTGTTGAGGATTAATAGGTAAATCCATGTCCTTCAGTATGTGACTCCGTGTTTTAAATGGTTTCAAGAAAAATTGATAACCGATAGCTACTCTCTTACAAACTTTAAGTTCAACCTTCACGTCTTACGCCTTCCTTGGACAATAATGAATAATGAAAAGAACTAAGGAAAGTGTTTGAGGGGAAAATGATCTTACAGAATAAAGGAGATGTTACGGCATGCACTAATCTTGGGTCTGTTGGAGTCAAACCGGCTTTTAAAGTCGGCTAAGTATGCAGATAAGTTGACAAAGAAATTGGCTTGCAAAGTGGATAGTAAGCTGTCAAGATATTGACCTGCAACTTGACAAAACAAGCAAGGTGATAACCTTGTATCTGTTTCAAGTTGACAGCATGAATATGGCATGAGTTTAAGCATTATCATAATAAATGGATAAGTTTGGCAACAAATTAAGTAGGGTGAAGCCAAATTTTTGGAAGGTGGGAATTAAATTATATATATTTTTATTATAGTATAAATACAATTTTATTATTTTAATAGTTTATATTTTTATAATTTTTAAAAAATTAAATCAAATTTTTATCATTTTGAGGGTTAAAGTACAATTTTACCTTTACTAATTTAAAAGTTTATAAACTATAAACTAGAATTTTTTCCATTTAGCTTGGATTCGCCACTGAAATTAAGTTGGCTATAAATATGTAAGTATAATGTGTATGAAAATTATAAGTGGCATGAGTTAAGAATGAAAGAAACTAGCAGCAGTTAGTGATTACAATTATATATTTGTGAGTAATAAAATTAGTTTGATTTGAGTATCCACTACGTTTCCAACAGGGTCCCTGGCTGGCGTCATGGAATGGAATGTTGCTGAAGTGTTTGGCAAATTCCTACTGCATTGAAAGTGTATGTTTAAGAGGGTCTTCTTAATGACTCAAAGCTGATGATCATAGGGCCGGGTTCAGAATAATACCGTTGTTTGGAGTTCAAATTGCATCAGGCGACCATGGGCTTTGGCTTAGATCTTCATGAAGATCAATGGAATTGGTGAGGTCTCATTTCATTATATCTTGAGAGAGGGAAATGGCTTTGCAGATGCATTGGTTAAAGGGGGAATTTTTCGAACCAGCTTATTCAAAGCTTGGTGTGGTAGCAGATGTCTGGGTTTTTCTTTTTTTGCTTTTCCTGCTGGGTTTATTTTATATGTTAACAGTGGAATTTTGTTTAATTTAAGAGTTAAAAATTATCATATATTTTAATTCACATTTACAAAATAAATAAGATGTATAATAACTTTTTAGATCCCACTACACCTCTAGTCCGATGGGATTCAAACTAACGCATAATATTTTAAAATATATTTTATTAATATAATTTACATTATTTAATTTTATTAAGATCCAAAAAAGGTAAATTACATTGCAGTGCACACTAAAATAGTGTTACTTTTATTTTGGTCACTCTAATTTTTTATTTTTATTTTTTTTGTCAATTTAGCCACCATTGTTAAAAAAAATTGACCAAAATGATTAGAAAAATTGACCAAAATGATCACTTAACCATTAAACCTTTAACGAATTGCTTTTTGGACTTGCAAAAAAGAGAAAATTTATTTTTTTATCCCTTTAAAAATTACAAATTTTTTAAGTTAATCTCTTAAATTTCCATAAAAAACCCATATTAAATAACATAAAAAAATGTTAAATCCAGCCTTCAATATGCTTCTGACAATATATTTAATTTGTACAGTTTTATAATTTAATTTCTCATACCTAAATCCTAAAACTCTAAATTATACACATACCAGAAAACCTTAAATTATACACCTTAAACCTAAACTGCAACTCATATATATATATATATATATATATATATATATTACAAGTTGCAGAAGTAATTAAAGAAATAATCTAATTGCTTACCTAAACCCTAAAATAATATGATTTTTATCTATTTTATCAAAATCCCTAATACTTAAATCCCTAAACACTAAGACTCTAACTTTATTATTCGATATGGTTTAAGCAGTAAACCCTAAACCCCATAAATCTAAAATACTAAAAACTAAACTATAAACCCAACCTAAACCCTAAACTAATCCTTAATCTTAAACCTTAAACCCTAAATCATAAACACTAAACCCTAAACCATAAAGATTAAACCATTAATTATATACCCTAAATTAAAACATAAACCCTAAATTATCATGACAATTAATTCAAAATTTTAAAATTAATACTATCTCTTTTACAATTATATAAGAAATCATTTAATAAATTTTTTTCATCTTTAACAAATATTTTTCTATGTTTTTACTTTCAATTTTTTTCTAAGTGTCATTATTTTTTTGATTAAAAATAATTTATATTTTAATCAATATAATTTATATTTTAATTAAGATAAAATATTTATACTTTAAATATTCAATTAAAAATAAATTATATTTTAATTAACATTACTAGTTAGCGTTTAAGGGTTTCGATAAAGCAAAACTTCTTAATGGTTTAGTTATTAATTTGTAACTTTTCATAATTAAGTCATTTTAAATAGCAAAATGAAATTAAATTCAAAACAAAAATAAGAAAAAATGAAAATTAAATCAAATCAAATCGAAACGAGTGTCGATTACCCTAAATGAAAATTGAACTATTGCTCAACATTTAGTGGCGTTTAAGGTTAGGGTTTAATGGTTAATGGTTTAGTGTTTGTAATTTAGGGGTTTATGGTCGAGTATTTAGAGTTATGATTTAGGGTTTAGAATTTAGATACATGGTTTAGAGTTTAGGGTTTATACTATTTAATGTTTAAGGTTTAAGGTTTAAGGTTTAGGGATAAACAGATGCACAATCAGATTTTGTTAGGGGCTGAAATTAATTTGTAAGTAAAAAATACAATCTCACCATTTTTATAGCATATATTTTTATAATTTTTTAATGATTAAATCAAATTTGATATTCTGTCTTTATTCGATAAACCCTAAACCTGTGAACCTTAAACCATACACCCACAAACCCATAAACTCATAAACACAAGCCATAACCCTAATCTTAAGACTAACCGTAAACCATAAACTCTGAAAACTAAATCTTGAAATGTTGAACTCGAAACCCTAGTCAGCACATACAAATCACTACCCTTAATTATAACCTTAAACCCTAAATTATTTAGATAAATTTTGAATATTATATATTCTTTCAATATTTTAGGAAATTTAAATAACATTTTCAATTTACTAATTAATTTTGTTTCTCTACAGATGCATGGGTTACCAATTTTTTTAATTTTAATATATATAAAGCTTATCTATTATCTCTAAAATAATTTAAACTATAATTATAATTTTATATATATATATATATATATATATATAAGAAATTAAATAATTTAAACTATAATATATATAAAGTTTGTTTTCTTGTAGTGGCTAAACCCTAAGTATAAATTTTATAAGGGACAAAAGTAATTAAAATAGAATGTTAATGCTTACATAGACCCTAAAATAAATTAATTTTTTATTAATAACACTAACCCCTAAAGCCTAACAGCCAACCCCTAAAACCATAACCCTTAAATTATTTATTTTTGTGGCGTTTTTAAAAAAAACGCAGCTAATGACATGCTTTTTGCGGCGTTTACAAAAAAATGTCACTAATTCTCGATATAGCAACTATAGCTCAACTACAGAACGTCGTCGTATTGATTAACATCTTTGCGGCGTTTTAGGCTAAGCACCACTAATACTCATCCTTTAGCGGCGTTTTAACAAAAGCGCCCTAATGCTCAAATCAAAGCGCCGCTAATGCTTTGATTTTTAGCGGCGTTTTTTCAGAAGCGCCGCTAAATTTAGGGAAAAAACGCCGCTATTTATCCTTTTTAGCTGCGTTTTGGAAATACACGCCGCTATTATTTAGCTTTTTGCAGCGTTTTTCATTAAAATGCCATTAAAAACGCAGTTAAAAGTCTGTTTTGGTGTAGTGCACCCACTATCTCCTTCGTTCCCCTTCCATCTCAACATTAAGGTAATTTTTATTTACCCATACTTTCCCATTTATTTATTTTTCAACTAAATAGTTTAGTTGCACTTGTTTTTCAAATGCCCATAATTATTCATGTTCTCTCATTTATGTATTTTCCAACTAAATAGTTGAGTTCCACTAGTTTTTCAAATGCACCATAATTATTCATATTTTTCTAATTATTTATTTTCCAACTAAATAGTTGAGTTCCACTACTTTTTCAAAATGCACCATAATTATTCATATTTTTCTAATTATTTATTTTCCAACCAAAGTCAACAGAGACTTTAACAATCGAGGAATTTTTAAGGTGTTTTTGGTTGGATGAAAGGAGGAAGTAAAAAATAGAAAGAAAATAAAATTTGAGTTTGCTTGATAGGGAAGACAAGTGAAAGGAAAGAAAATATGAGAGGCGGTCATTTTTTATCTTATTGCATAAAAACTAATTCTTCCAAATTAGAATGATTACAAAACTGTATGCTAATTCAAATTATGCATTTTTCAAATTATTTTTTTTTTCTTATAGTCATGCTTGGTAAAGGGACCGAGCAAGTTTGATGCGGCTTTGGGTATGGACTAATATCTTTGAATCAGATGCTGCGGATTAATGAGATGGTACTATTACAGGCCACAATTGGTGATGAAAAATAGACCTTTAGTTACTGGCCGTAAGAGTGCCGACAGTAAACATCGATGAGATGACAATTTCACCGCAAGTTTGATACATCGACGAGATGACAATTTCAAGCATTCCAAATGGTTAACATTTATAAATATATGGTATGGATATTTGGCGAGGAATACCGTATGCCATATATTGCGACAGGAGCAAATGTATTTCAAATCCATTTTCCACTGTCATACATGTGCAATGATAACTGATAAATGAGCCAATTGAATGAATCAAATTATGAACACATTACGAAAATGTGTAAAATTAATTGGTTTAGCCTTACAATGAATCCATCTTTGTATACATTGTACATCGTGCTTAAATTACATCAATATCCCTACTTGATATGGCTAAGACTTGAACTCGCGTTCATCTCCAGAATCTGTCAACGTTTGAACTAAACTTGAGGGTGTTGCATGGTTGACGAAGACATGGAAGACTTGGACATGGACTGATGGACATAGACAAACGCAGCACGATTCAAGCCACTTGGCCCTGGAACAGTACGTGTACGATTGATCCAAATGCGACATATCACCAATCAAAACCACATGGCTTAATTTTGATTCCAAGTAAGGTGAGATGTGCCAATGAACGCCAGCACATGGAGAGTGAATGTAGGACTAATGCATTTATTTCGAAACCTTACCCCCACTAGGCAGCTTACCTGCCTGCCTTATCTTTATAAGGCTCTTGGTTCCAAAATTATTTCTTCATTCACCACTTCGCTTTGCTACTTTTCTTTTCAGTTTAAACAAATAACAGCTAGAGATGGGGGAGAAGGTAAAGGTTCCTCTTTCCTCTATACTTTCCTTTTCTTTAGGGTTTCTATATATGCTTTTGTAAAAATTTATTCCTCTGCTCGTCTGGCGTCTGCCAATTCTTCCAGGTCTGAACCTGAACATTTATATATTTCCCTTTCTCTTGTAAAATAAATCGGCAAAAAAAAAAAAAAGCTTAAGTTGTGCTACGAAATTATTTATTACTATATCTTCCATCATTCGTAATACGTAATTATTTTTATGCAATATATGTACGGATGTAGGTGACGATAATGGTGCTGAAGGTCGACCTTCAGTGTAGACGCTGCTACAAGAAGGTGAAGCAAGTACTTTGCAAATTCCCTCGTGAGTATCTTGACTTTTATGCATTATCTGCAGTTATATATACGTACATACTTATTCGTATTTGTCATTATATGTTATTATGTACTATGTATTACCGAATTGCAACACGGTTGTGTCACAATCAATGATAAAGAAGCTGAGAAGAAGACGTTATTAACTTCATGGGCCGGGCCGGGCCAAGACAAAATTTTAGGCCCATTTTTTAGTCCACGGTCCAACTCGGCCCGGCCCAAAACATGGGCCTAAAAATTTGTCTAAGCTCGGCCCGAAAGAAAATTGATAAACCGAGTCCGGCCCATATTAAATTTTTTTTAGCTTTTTTCATTAAATAAAAATTTTAAAACAAATATTAAAATAAATAAAAAGTATGTAAACTTAAAAAGAATATTTGATAAAAAATAAAATATATATTTAATGTATAATTCGGGCCGGGCCAAAAAAGTTTTACTCGAGGCCCGGCCCATTTTCTAAACGGGTCTCTTTTTTTGCCCAAACTCATATTTCGGGCTTATATTTTTCCCCGAACCCTCTCATTTTTCGGCCGGGCCATCGGGCCGGGCCGGGCCGAGTAGCCCAACCCATGATCACCTCTAATAATAGCTAACAGTCAACTACTTTATTTAACAACTAACTAACTCCTTTTAATTAACTTCTTTTTTCTTTTTTTTTTATTACTACTAACTCCTTTTAATTAATTTCAATAGTAATAGTTAAGGGCGAATCTAGGGGGTTGGCAGGGGCCCCGGCCTCCCCTAAAATGTAAAATTGCTATTTAGGTCATTGAGATTTTTAAAGATTTTAAATTAGTAAAGGTAAAATTGTACTTTACCCCCTAAAATTATAAAAATTCAATTTAAAAATTATAAAGATATAGACTATAAAAAATTAAAATTTCATCCGACCCCCTTACAAAATTGTTCTGGCTTCGCCCCTGGTAATAGTAACTGATGAAATACTCATAACAAGTAGTAGGTAGTCAGTTAGGCCTTGGGTGATCATTGAGAGCTCAAGTCTAAGTTGATATTTGATTACGGGTTTTATGAATAACAGAAATACGAGACCAGATATACGACGAGAAGGCCAACACGGTGACAATCAAGGTAGTTTGCTGCGATCCAGAGAAGATGAGGGGCAAGATATGTTGCAAGGGTGGCGATTCCATCAAGAGCATTGAGATCAAACCACCTCCAAAGACTGAAAAGAGTCTCGAGCCTGAAAATAAAACAAAAAAACCTATAGAGACCGAGAATAAGCCTCCAAATCCCAAAGAAGGACCACCAAAGTCACCTGCGAAACAGGCTCCTCCTCCGACTTCGGCATACCCCCCAGGTGGATTTTGTTGCACGGATTGTTATCATGGTCATCGTGGGGGCCCTTGCAACTTTGGTGCACCACCTCCGCCCCCGTACTATTGGCCTTATGGTAGGCCAGTTTATGTTAACTGGGGCGGCGGCGGCGGAAGCACCTACTGTTATTGTTTTGAAGAAAACCCACAATGCTCAGTCATGTAAGTTGTAACATGGCACATGTGGGGCGCTCATAATAAAATTATTCTACGTTGTTCCCTTGAATTATTGTCAGTCAGTTAAAATAGGGTTTTTTTACCAAATTATTACAAAAAAAAAAAAAATTCGAAAATGGGGTGCCCTTTTCAAAATGACGAAATTGGTATTGTAATGGCCTAAATTCAAGGTTATCGGAATAATGGTTTCGCAACCATAAATCCGATTTAAATAGAAATTTATTTCAATATATTTGCATGAATATTTATATGATAGGAAATATTTTTATAAATATTTATAAAATATTAGTAATGTGGTATTAAATTTTCGTTAGAAAATTTTATCGTTTGGGTAGGAAATTAAACGAAAAGGACTAAATTGAAATGAAAGTAAAAGTTAAATTATAGATTAAAAGAAATTATGAAGGACCAAAATGGCAATTATACCATTTTGTAAAGTTGAGGCGGTTTAAGTATGAAAATCTGAGATTTTTTTTAAAAGTATATTATTAAATTATTATATTATTATATATATTACATTATTATATTATTATATATATACAAACAAACTAAAGGAAAAAGAGTTAGAAACAGAAAAGAAACAGAGAGTAAAGACGAAACAGAGAAAGAAAAAGAGAAAAGAAAGAAGAAAAAGGAAAAATAGAAAGTTTGAAGCTTGGAGTTTAATTTGATTCGGAAAACTCAAATACGAAGCTAGATCGAGGAAAGGAAAAAGTCCCGGATTAGTAGATTTTGTAAACGAACTAATATCGAGGTAAGTTCGTGTAACTTGAATTATATTCTTAAATGTTTGAAATGTATGTTATTGATATGAATATGATTTGAATGTCCATTGTATGAAAGTTGATGAAACATTGATATATTTGATAAAAAGGGGAAAGAAATCCCGGTTGAATGAAAGGAAAATTCGATGGATCTCTGAAAAGGAATTGACGGTAAAAAGGAAAATTATGAGTTTCTGGTTATGCCATTTGGGTTGACTAATGCACCTGCAGTATTTATGGATCTGATGAATCGAATATTCAGACCGTACTTAGACAGATTTGTAGAAGTATTCATTGATGATATTTTGGTTTATTCTTGAGATGAAGAAGAACATACAGAACATTTGAGAATTGTGTTGCAAATTCTGCGAGAGAAACAGTTATATGCTAAATTCAGTAAATGTGAATTTTGGCTTCGAGAAGTGGGTTTTCTTGGACATATTGTATCCGCTGAAGGCATCAGGGTAGATCCATGTAAAATCTCAGCTATTGTCAATTGGAGTCCACCGAAGACTGTATCTGAAGTTAGAAGTTTCTTGGGTTTTGCTGGTTATTATCGAAGATTTGTACAGGGATTCTCTATGATAGCTTCTCCGATGACTCGATTATTGCAGAAAGATGTAAAGTTCGAGTGGACTGATGAATGTCAATAGAGTTTCAACCGATTAAAAGATCTACTAACGAAAGCACCAGTATTAGTGCAACCTGAACCGGGTAAGGAATTTGTTATTTACAGTGATGCCTCATTAAATGGTTTAGGTTGTGTCTTGATGCAAGAAGGTAAAGTAATAGCCTATGCTTCAAGACAACTTAAACCACATGAAAGAAATTATCCGGTACATGATCTTGAGTTAGCTACTATTGTTTTTGCATTGAAGATATGGCGGCATTATTTGTACGGTGAGAAATGTCATATTTATACTGATCATAAAAGCTTGAAATATTTGATGACACAGAAAGATTTGAATTTGAGACAGCGCAGGTGGCTTGAACTGATAAAGGACTATGATTTGATTATTGATTATCATTCGGGTAAGGCTAATGTTGTGGCTGATGCTTTGAGTCGAAAATCTCTGTTTGCTTTACGAGTTATGAATACTCGATTGTCACTGACTGATGATGGTTCAATCATAGCTGAATTGAGAGCTAAACCGACATTTCTACAGCAAATATGTGAAGCTCAGAAGAATGATGAGAAGTTACAGGTTAAACGGGCACAATGTGAGTCAGGTACTGATTCTGAATTTCAAGTTGGGGTTGATGATTGTTTATTATTCAGAGGTAGGGTATGTGTACCCAAGAATTCAGAGCTCATACAGAAAATTTTTCACGAGGCTCACAGTGGTACTATGTCTGTACATCCGGGAAGTAATAAAATGTATAATGATTTGAAGAAGATGTACTGGTGGCCAGGTATGAAACGTGATATTTCTGAATTTGTATCAAGATGTTTGATATGTCAACAGGTCAAAGCAGAACATCAGGTACCTTCGGGGTTACATCAGCCAATTACTATACCAGAATGGAAATGGGAAAGAATCACTATGGATTTTGTATCGGGATTACCATTGTCTTCGAGGAAAAAAGATGCTATTTGGGTGATTGTTGACCGATTGACAAAGTCAGCACACTTTATTCCGGTACGTATGGATTATTCTTTAGATAAACTGGCTGAATTGTACATATCTGAGATTGTCAGGCTACATGGAGTGCCTGTCTCTATTATATCAGATAGAGATCCCTGATTTACATCTCGTTTCTGGGATAAATTGCAAGAAGCTTTGGGTACTCAGTTGTATTTCAGTACTGCATTTCATCCTCAGACAGATGGCTAATCTGAGCGTGTAATTCAAGTATTGGAAGATATGCTCCGATGTTGTACACTAGAGTTTAAAGGTAATTGGGAGAGGTATCTATCTTTGATTGAATTTGCTTACAATAACAGTTATCAGTCCAGTATTAAAATGGCTCCATATGAAGCTTTGTATGGTAGAAAATGTAGAACACCATTGTATTGGACAGAGCTCTGTGAAAAGAAGATACATGGGGTTTATTTAATCCGGGAAACAGAAGAAAAAGTGAAGGTTATTCGGGATAGTTTAAAAGCAGCTTCCGATCGCCAAAAATCATATGCCGATCTTAAACGAAAAGAGATTGAATTTCAGGTTGGTGACAAGGTATTCCTGAAAGTGTCTCCTTAGAAGAAAGTTCTCCGGTTCGGTCGAAAGGGTAAATTGAGTCCAAGATTTATCGGGCCATATGAGATCATAGAAAGAATTGGACCGGTCGCTTATCGGTTGGCATTACCACCAGAACTTGATAGAATCCATAATGTTTTTCATGTGTCTATGCTACAACGATATCGGTCAGATCCTTCACATGTTATTTCTCCGATAGAAATGGAGATTCAACCGGATATGAGTTACAGTGAAGAACCGATCAAGATATTGGCATGGGAAACAAATGAGCTTAGAAATAAAAAAATAAATTTGGTGAAAATATTGTGGCAAAAACACGGGATTGAGGAAGCGACATGGGAACCGGAGGAGGCAATGAGGAAACAATATCCAAACCTCTTTACTGATAAGATTTTCGAGGACGAAAATCCTTAAAAGGGGGGGAGAGTTGTAATGGCCTAAATTCAAGGTTATCGGAATAATGGTTTCGCAACCATAAATCCGATTTAAATAGAAATTTATTTCAATATATTTGCATGAATATTTATATGATAGGAAATATTTTTATAAATATTTATAAAATGTTAGTAATGTGGTATTAAATTTTCGTTAGAAAATTTTATCGTTTGGGTAGGAAATTAAACGAAAAGGACTAAATTGAAATGAAAGTAAAAGTTAAATTATAGATTAAAAGAAATTATGAAGGACCAAAATGGCAATTATACCATTTTGTAAAGTTGAGGCGGTTTAAGTATGAAAATCTGAGATTTCTTTTAAAAGTATATTATATATTATATATTATATATTATATTATATTATTATATTATTATTATTATATATATACAAACAAACTAAAGGAAAAAGAGTTAGAAACAGAAAAGAAACAGAGAGTAAAGACGAAACAGAGAAAGAAAAAGAGAAAAGAAAGAAGAAAAAGGAAAAATAGAAAGTTTGAAGCTTGGAGTTTAATTTGATTCGGAAAACTCAAATACGAAGCTAGATCGAGGAAAGGAAAAAGTCCCGGATTAGTAGATTTTGTAAACGAACTAATATCGAGGTAAGTTCGTGTAACTTGAATTATATTCTTAAATGTTTGAAATGTATGTTATTGATATGAATATGATTTGAATGTCCATTGTATGAAAGTTGATGAAACATTGATATATTTGATAAAAAGGGGAAAGAAATCCGGTTGAATGAAAGGAAAATTCGATGGATCTCTGAAAAGGAATTGACGGTAAAAAGGATCTAGCCCGGACGGGTGATCTTATCCTGATATAGCCCTCCTGAAGAATATGTGGAAAATGGATTTAGCCCGGACGGGTAATCCGAATTAGGGTCTGAATTTAGCCTGGACTGGTAATTCAGATCCAAGCTCATTAGAGTAATTGTCGTTGCAGGGGATTTAGCCTGGACTGGTAATCCCGACAATACTCTATGAGTTTATATTACAGGGGATTTAGCCTGGACAGGTAATCCCGCTGTAAGGATGAGGTTCGCGGGAGTGTGCTCTCTGAAATGGAAATGTGCGCACATGAATATGAATTGACGGACCCGAATTTGTACACTAAAGTGTACCTCTGAAAATCCATCGAAATTCCGAGTAATTCAATGGGATATGTAACACCCCAAACCCGGCCCACAAGCCTTGACCAGATCTGGTATGTCACGGAGTAAAAACGTTTTGAAGGATTCGGATTAATAGTGGAAATCTGAAAATTTGCTGAAGTTATAAAACGGTATTTGCTAAAACTCAGATGGGTTGATTTGATAAACACGATTGTGTTGAAACCATTTGAAAATTTAAATTTTTAGAAACATCAGAGTTATCGTTAACTTAGAAAATTTTGTTACCCGATGGTAACATCTTTGAAAACGAGTACGAGTATAATTTTGAAAAAAAGTTACTTTTAACCGATTTGCTTAACAGTTCATAAGTTCATCAGTCATATAATAAAGTAAAAACAACTACTTAAACATCCAAAATAATAAGCGGCCATATTACAACCCAATCGAAATTTAGTAAATAATAAACTTAAAACGGGGCAAAATAAAATTTCAAGTCCACGGAACTAGCATGGCCGCCTCGAGTCCTCCCCGGCTCCATCTCCGCGATCTACTCACCTGCAAAATGATATGGGAAGGGGTGAGTCACCTAGACTCAGTGTGTATAAATCCCCAACCCGAAAATGCGCCTCATACACAAGATATTAGTAAAACATGCAATTATGCAACCCAAGCTAGCCATCCATACTCCTTTTTCTACCCCGTGTGGTACCAAACCACTGGTGGTGCCAAACCACTGGTGACCGAAGCCACAAATATCAAATGATGGGGCCAACCCATCGTGTGGTACCAAACCACTGATGACCACAGGTCACAATATCAACATGTGGTATCAAACCACTGGTGGTGCCAAACCACTGGTGACCGAAGTCACAAATAACAATATGTGGTGCCAAACCACTGGTGGTGCCAAACCACTGGGACTTAGTCACAAATATCAATATGTGGTGCCAAACCACTGGTGACCGAAGTCACAAATATCAAATGATGGGGCCAACCCATCGTGTGGTACCAAACCACTGGTGACAGTCCATAGAGATCATCTCCCTCCTCTCATCAATCCCACCATCATCATGCTCACATAACAAGTATCATGATCCCATATGCCATGCATTTGTATATAGCATATCATTTAACAGCATATGATGGCATACACAACATATATCATAGATCGAGTAATAGGGGACTTACCCGAAAACCAAGCTTATGCCCACAAGGCAAAGTTACTACATGAGAGGTTATAAATATCATCATAATAACAATTTATACTAATAAAGTGTGTAAGAGTTTACACACCTATTTAATCGTAAGTCTAAGCGAATCCCGAACTACTCAATAACGAAAACCCGAAGAATCGATCTACCGCACTAGGTCCCTTGCTCCTACATTCGGTCGAACCATAGGGTCATTAACAAGACCATTCGGCCACCTCAATAAATCCCGAAGGATATGTCGTGCTCGAAATACTTGGACCGAAACTTACTATTGCTTATCAAAACGAACCGAAATCCCGGAAGCCTCTGTTTTTCCCCTTAGCCGATTTGTCCCTAAAGCCATAGTGCTCATTCGATTACACTTAGGTATTCAAAATGGCCCTTGGTCAAATAGTATATATATATATATATATCTTACCTCAAAGAATCAAATCCCGATAGGCTCCTTAAATCGATTTGGTCACCAACCAAATCCCGAAGGTTCACTGCATTCGGCTATAGCCTTCCCTGAAATCGGTTTTAGTATTTCATTTAGAGACCAAAGGCCATTCGGCCCTAGCATGGATTCATAATCAAATGGAATTAATCGCCCCTTACCTCAATGACCAGAGATCCCTTTGGCTTTTTCCCATGTTTCGACACTAGCAGAATAATGAAGAAATCGTCAACCAAAAACAAAAAGAGAAGGAGTGAAACCTCCAAGGGGATTCGGCCATAATAGGAATAGAGAGAAAAAGAGATGTAGTTACCACAACTTACCATGCTAGGATTGAGATTCGGCACTTGATTGATAGGATGGAAACACAAGAAAAGAGAGAGGATTTATGAGTCAAATATTCGGCTTAAGAAGTGAAAAGATGATGAAGAATGGGTGAATAATAAAGAATCAATTTGGCAAGAAAGTTGAAAGAAGGTTTCGGCACCTTGTTGCTCTACTCAAAACAGAAAGTGGAGGCCCCTAAAGCATGCTTCAATCGGCCATGCTCTCTTTTTGGCAAACATAAGGCCGGCCATGCTTCCATCTTTTTGTGTTAATTGCCCATTATCAAACAATAAAACATTCTTTATTCATTCCTCCATTACTACCCCATTCCTATACATAAAATAATACTAACCCATCATCCTATTAATAATAATAATAATAATAATAATAACAATAATAATAATAATATAATAATAATAATAATAATAATAATAATAATAATAACTACCCCATACTTCCATAAAATAAAAAACTAACCCATACCCCAGCAGCTTTTGAAAACAACAAGCAAAATAAAATAAAAGCAACTTGTTTTATCAAAATGAAAACCCATGCAGGCCACTAGCTTCCACGCCGGCCATTGAAAAAAGAAAAACCATGCTGCTGCTCCCAGGTCTCGAACCCGAGACCTGGAGAAACACTCTCCACGCCCCAGCCACTCGGCCACTGTGCACTTCATGACATAAATGCATCAAAATTTCCTTTTAAGCTTTCATCCATTGGCCCTTCACGCATTAATTGTCAAATGCAAAAATAAAACACTCCTGGCGCTCCCATCAGGACTCCAACGCGAGTCCTCGTGTCGCAACCTCCTGTCACGCCCCACGCCACTCGGCCAAGGCGTTTTTGTGTGACACAACTCGCCAAAGTTTTCTTTTAAGCTTTATTCGCTTCAACGCCAACAATCAAAAATTAAAACACCATGCGTCCGTCGTGACTCGAACCCGAGTCCCTACACCCAGGGCCTTTAAGTGGCGCTCCAAGCCACTTTGCCAGGCCGACTTTCGTGTCCATGTACCGCATCATTTATTCTTTAAACCTTCCTAGCCCGAACCCCCTTTTTAACGCAAAAATTAAAACACTCCCATGATATCACCCAGACTCGAACCCCTTACCTCCTGAAGCCTCCTTGCACCCTAGCGCCCCAAGCCATTCTACCAGCAGCTTCCTTGTGTCAAGTTTCACACCAAAAATTATTTAAAGCTCCCTCACATTGCTTTTTCTTCTCAAGAGTTAAAAAGAAGTTTTTAAAGCTAAGTCAGACCTGACCCGGGGTTATGACTTGACCATAGAATATATCATAACACATGCATTCTTCAAGCAATCACACGAAAATAATTAAATTGCAACGACCCCTTGTAACAGCCCAATTTTAATAGTGTCAGAACAGTGATTCGAGATCACTAAATTTGACGAAAAGTTGGAAAATTTTGTTAATCGATAATTATAAGTTAAGTGTGATTTTAGAAATATTTTAAAATTAGTGAATTTTGTGAACTGAAAGAATTAATTAGAAAAATTGGGCCAAAAACGAGGTATTGAGACCTCGAATTCATAAAGTGAGCCATAAAATGGAGTCTAGAGAGCTTCGAGAGCCTAGCCCGCATTGAAATCATCTAACTTTTCTTCCTTCTTTCTTGCTTGCGCGAGTGAGTGTGTTTTCAGGTATAGGACCCTTCCCTTCCTTGGCCTAGCCTTTTGTGCTTGTTGCTTGTAGCCCCATCCCCGAGTTTTTAAGGGAAATTGCTTGAGGTGGTTCAATCTCTTAGCCCGGCTATTCCTACCCTACCTATCGAAATCTTATGGCTCACTTTATGAATTCGAGGTCTCAATACCTCGTTTTTGGCCCAATTTTTCTAATTAATTCTTTCAGTTCACAAAATTCACTAATTTTAAAATATTTCTAAAATCACACTTAACTTATAATTATCGATTAACAAAATTTTCCAACTTTTCGTCAAATTTAGTGATCTCGAATCACTGTTCCGACACTATTAAAATTGAGTCGATGAGACACTGGGTGTCATATTATTTACTTCGGATGGATTCAATAAGGTACTGGGTACCACTTTACTTCGGCTAGGCCGATGAGACACTGGGTGTCACTATATTTCTTCGGATAGTTTCGATGAGGTACTGGGTACCAATTTTCTTCGGCTAGGCCGATGAGACACTGGATGTCACTATATTGCTTCGAACTATCCGATGAGGCACTGGGTGCCAATCTGGTGTGTTTGGTTGGATCCGCGTATCCGCCAAAGTCCGAGTCTTGTTAATAGGGGTAGATATGAATACTAAGTGAAATTAAAAATGAGAATTGATTTCCCTATTAACTTGTCGGACTAGTCGGATATAATTGGCATGCCATAGGATTTGGAAGAGTACAGGATTTATCGGCTTTGCCGATCAGGCACTTTATGTGTCGTAAATCAGGCACTCTATGTGTCGTATTTCAGGCACCTCGTGTGTCGTTTCAGGCACGTATGTGTCGTATACTGATCAGGTATTATGTACCGTTTTAGGCATAATGTGCCGTACTGGTGTGTTTGGGTTGGAATCCGTGTATCCATTAAAGTCCGGATTGTTAATAGGGTGAATAACTAAAATGAGAAAAACTAAATAAATTTGATCGATTGAACTATTGAAAATATGAGTAAGAAATTATGAGTTGAATTGTGAATCGAATTGAAATGTGAGAATTGAAGTATGAACTTAAGGTTCATAAATTTGCTAAAATATCGATTTATTGATATTGAAATCAGTTGAATAAATGAAATGAGAAAATTGAATGAATTTGATCGACTGAATTATTGACAGTACGAAAAAAGTGGAATTATGAATTAAAATTGATATATAAAATTGAAAACTTGAACCAAAGGTTCATAATTTGATTAGATAATATAGATGATATATGATGCTATTTGATGAAAGACTATTGTTAAGGTATAAAATTAAAGTATAAATTAACACATATGACTTATATTGTTAATGTTTGATGTCTTAATATTAAATGTTAAATTTAAACTATGCGTATAGTAAGTGAAGTATGAGGTAAGTGTTATTGTTGAATTAAATGGAAATTGAATTAAGTAATGGATAAATATTATATTGAGTTGTATATTGATGAGAAAGTGAAATTAAATTTAGTTGTGAATAAATTGAAAATGAAATTGGAATTGAAAAATAATATATGTGCATAATGTAATTTGCCCAAGTAAATGAGATTAGATGTACTAATATAGTAGTGGTATACCATTAAGGGACTTTAGCGCATTCTCTGATAATAACACTTTGGTACTCATCAAGTGCTATCTGATTAATAGTACATAATAATACACTTCTATATTTGTTTCGTATATCCTAAGTGTTTTGTTTAATCTATTGGATCTTTTATAAAAAGGTAAGTAATTTTTGTTACAAGGTATGTTCGCAAAATTGAATTAAAAAAAATAAAAAAAATAAACTACGAATTGAAAGCATATGGAATGGATATAAATGATAAACTAGATAAATATGTGCACAAAGGAGCTATAGAATTATAGAAATAATGAAGTTCATGATCAAAATAACAAGAAAATTTCGAGGAAGAAATTTTTTTTTAGGGGGGAAGAATTGTAACAGCCCAATTTTAATAGTGTCGGAACAGTGATTCGAGATCACTAAATTTGACGAAAAGTTGGAAAATTTTGTTAATCGATAATTATAAGTTAAGTGTGATTTTAGAAATATTTTAAAATTAGTGAATTTTGTTAACTGAAAGAATTAATTAGAAAAATTGGGCCAAAAACGAGGTATTGAGACCTCGAATTCATAAAGTGAGCCATAAATATTTCTAAAAATATTTATGGAATGTCATTAAGTTATTATTAAAACTTTCGTTAGAAAATTTTAACGTTTGGGTAGGAAATTAAATGAAAAGGACTAAATTGAAATGAAAGTAAAAGTTAAATTATAGATTAAAAGAAATTATGAAGGACCAAAATGGTAATTATACCATTTTGTATAGTTGAGGCAGTATAACATAGAAAAATCTGAGATTTTTAAGGTATATTATTTATTATTATATTATATTATATTATTATTATATTATTATATTATTATATATACAAACAAAAAACAAAAGGAAAGGGGGAGAAACAGAAAAGAAACAGAGAGAATAGGCAAACGAAACAGAGAAGGAAAGAAGGAAGGAAAGAAAAAAAGAAGAAATGGATAATTAAAAGTTTGAAGCTTGGAAGTTGATAGGTAAGTCAATTTAGCCCTTTTTACTTAATTTTGATGTTTTAGAAGCCTTGGAACAAGGTTTTGATGAAGCTAAGTTGTCATATTGAAAGTTTATGAGTTATCAAGTATAGTTTATGTTGAACAAAAATTTGAATTAGGGACTTAATCGAATGAATTTCAAGTTAGAATTGAAAAATGGATTTAATTGAGAAATAAGATGTAAGTTTTATGCTGTAGGGATTAAATTGAGGGAAATATGCTAAAAATTTAGTAGTTAAATTTGAGTTTGGATGGAATTTGAATAGAAAAGAAGTATGAATTAAGTTAGGAAAGTAAGTAAACTTAATTAGGATTAAATTGTAAAATGAGTTATAAGAAAACAGTTTTGGGACAGCAGCAGTAAGGTAACTTTGAAAAATCACCAAAAATGGTAAAAATTGAATTAGAAGTTGAGTGAGATATGAAATTAAAGCTTATTGAGTCTATTTTCATATGAAAGAAACAGAGAAAGAAAATAAATTCTGTATTTTGAGATATTTAGATTTTGGTAAGACTGGTTCAGAGTGATTTCGAGATCCCCTGTTCTGACTTGGAAAAATCATCAAAAATTGTATAAAAATAATTTGGGAACATAATTTATATGGTTATATTCCTTAATGAGTCTAGGTTTAGAATAAATAAATTATAACATCATCTGAATTCTATATAAAAAGATAATTAATTTTTAGTGAAGAAGGGTCGGAACTGCCAGACAGCAGAACAGGGGTGACTTTAAAGAATAAACTGTACTAATTGGATAAATAAAAAATTCTGAAAATTTTATGACAAGAAGATATGTGAGTCTAGTTTCAGGAAAAATTAACGGTTCTTCATTTGGAGTTCTGTATCTCTGGAAATAAATAATTTAGTGACTATAACTCAAATGGACAATTTTGAATATACTTATGAGTAATTAATGAAATTATTGATAATGTTATTTATAGCATGTTATATACATTAAGGATGTGGAATGGAGAGGAGGAGGAGGAAAATATGTATGAATATTCAGCTAGCATGACTAATTTGTAATGTTTTAGACTCAGGGACTAAATTGAATAAAAGTAAAACTTTATGATTAATTTTGTAAAAATGTAGAAATGACCAATTTGCATGAAATAGATTATTTTTTTATTTAAAATTGCAAAATTTAATGAAATTATTAATTTAGATTAAGATCGATTGAAAAATCAATGAAAATAGAAAATTTCCAAAGTGCCCCTGAATCTTGATATTTCTGCAAATTTTAACCAGGTAAGTTTGTGTAACTTAATTATGTGATATAAGGACATATAAGTTGATGGTACGTGAAATATTGATATGATGAATTAACTGTTTTATGTTTATGAAGAAACGGCAAGTGAATGATATTTATCATGACATGTAAATATGTGATTATCTTTAATATGTTAATACAAGGTAATTAAGTATGATGAAACGAGTAATAAATTCAAGTAAGACATGTCGATAAAAATAATATATTTAAGGGACAATATGTTTGATTTTGATTGATTTCAAATATAAATGCTAGATGAAATAAAATGTCTGATAAATAAATTTGTAAATTCCGGTAATGCTTCGTACCCTATTCCGGCGTTGAATACGGGTAAGGGGTGTTACACCCCTAATTCGGGATGTTACAGGATAAATATATATATATATATATATATATATATATATGGAAATTATGGTATTGATGAGCTCATCAATCATAGTATATATTATTGATATATGGAAATTATTGGACTGACTTGAATGTTGAGTTTGTAAATGTTAGGGTAATAATGCATTGAATGGGTATATGAATGTTTATCACTTGTATTGTAAATATTACGTAAGTATAATTCTTGTTACATGGGCTTACTAAGCACAAAGTGCTCACCCTATTTCCTTTTTCCCTGTTTTGTAGTGTTAAGAGCTCGGAGGTCGGATCGGTGGGAGACTCATCACACTATCAACCCCAATATTTCGGTATTTAAAGAAACTTTAGTTTGGAAATGAATGGCATGTATAAGCTAATAAAATAAATGTTAATATGAAACGAATGTAAGGTCAGCCATTGGTATGGCTTATGTGTTAAAGTTATCTTATAAATATGCATGAATTATTTTAAAAATATGTTGAATTGGAATGGTCTTAGTTTAAAAAAAAAAAAATTTGTAAACTCTGGTAATGCCTCGTACCTTATTCTGACAACGAATACGGGTAGGGGGTGTTACAGGTATAGTGAGGGTGGTCGCGCCTCTGTCATAGGCAGCACCACCCTCTAACCCCTACTAAATTTTTGCCACTGAAATAAAAAAAAAACACTTGATAAAGAAAAAAAAAACAGGAAATGGCAAAAATGGCAGAAAAAGGAAAAATGAAGTGACAGGAGGCTGGTGAAGCCTCTGCCACAGGCGGCACTGATGGTGCCACTGGCACAGGCGTCACCAGCTTGACTTCTCCCATTTTTAAGCTCCCCATTTTTAGCTCTAGGGTTTTTTACCAAATTTTTAGCAGCTGAGTTGAAGAAGAAGAATAAGAAGAAGAAGCATACGCCGGCGCCGAAAAAAGGAAGAGAAAGGAGGAGAAAGAAAGAAAAAAAAATAAAAGTATGTATAAATTTTTTTTTAATAATGGAAGATATTATTGTTATTGTGTTTATAATTTTTTTGTTGTTATATGATATATATTGATTTTTATTTTTATTATTTGTTGTTGTTAGTTTAGTTTGTAACCATTATTAGTTATTAGGACTAGGTTAATAATATAGTTAGTTAGTTATTATTATTGTTAGTTAGAAACCCTAAAATGATATTTTAGTCAGTAGTATATTGTTAGTAACCCTAAAATAAAATATTAAAATATTATTAGTATATTAATATGTTATTATATTAATATTTTAGTTAATAATATGTTAGTTAGTTAGTATACTGTTAGTAGATTAATATGTTAGTTAAAAACCCTAAAAACCCTAAAATAATATATTGTTAGTATATTAATAATATGTTAGTATATTAATATTTTATTTAATATGTAACATTGTTGTTAGTATGTTAATATGTTATGTTAGTTAAAAACCCTAAAGACCCTAAAATATATATATATATATATAAGTATAAGTAATATGTTAGTATATTAATATTTTAGTTAATATGTTAGTTAGTATATTGTTGTTAGTATATTAATATGTTATGTTAGTTAAAAACCTAAAATAATATATATAAGTATAAGTAATATGCTAGTATATTAATATTTTAGTTAATATGTTAGTTAGTATATTGTTGTTAGTATGGTAATATGTTATGTTAGTTAAAAACCCTAAAAACCCTAAAATCATATATTGACTATATTAGTATATTAATATTTTAGTTACTATATTATATTTTTAGTTAGTATTAGTAAATATTGTTAGTAAGGAACCGTAAATATTATTTTTGTTATTATTTAGTTTTGATTTGTTCGTAAGTTTTGTGTTTATATTAAATATTTTTGTGTTCTAAACTTTTAATATATTTGAAAGTTTTTATATATTAGTAAAATTATCATAAAGTAATTGTTAATTAGTGATAAAAATTGAAAATATTTTTGATGTAGATATTGTTAGAAATGGCAACATATTGGATATTGCCTGATGAGATAATAACTTCAGCACAAAGGGAGAAAGTTGCTAAGATGATGAGAGAAGTGCAAGATTACAGAATGAAACCAGAAGAAGACATTGTTCAACACCTTATTACCGTAAATAAGAAGATGCAAGAAGTGTTGTGGAATGGTCATGAAATGATTAGGAAAAAAAAAGTGCAATACTTAACCTTTAGAGGGACATTAATAGAACGAGACCATCAAATAATTTTAGACGAACTTTGGAAGACATTGGTACCACAAACCTATTGGAATCTAGTTATATGCTTTGTGAAGTCTATAATCTCGTATGGAGCTAGGAAAACAGTGCTGCAACGTATAGGCTCAGGGAAGTTGACTAGGAAGCAAAGTGTGTTTGACATACCATGGATGGATAAACTAGATATTAGGATATTACCAAGAGAATTTCTAAATTCAATACATGTTATAAAGATTGAAGAGGAAGAAGATCCCGAGGAAACTTCAAATTGGATTGAAGAAGATGAATACGAAGAGAATCAAGTATTGCAAAATTGGATTGTACAGTATTTCCCAGAGGAAGAAACAAGCTCGGATATGGAATAAAATGTAGAACTCACTTTAAGTGGTTAGATGTAAAGATAAATGTTGTTCATGTACAAAATGATAATTGTAATAGTGTGAGCTTAAGAATGAAAAAAATAGCATATTCAAACATTAAGTTATTTATTTAAGAATAGTATATACTGATCGAAAATTTTCTGAGCAATTTTGTTTATTTTTTAACAGATTGAATATTGAAGATGGAAGATCAGTTTTTCGTATGCGTTTATTTCGATGGAATCATCTTGACAACAACCGTTGGATGCATATTTGAATGTCGGCAACAAATAGCAATGAGATTTAATAGAAATGTCTCGTTGGATGATATGAAGCGAAGGATAAACGCAAAAATTGTTAGACGGTGTGGGAGAACGATCTCGAGAATTTTGTACAAGTTTCCAATTTCGGCAGATCCGATCAAATTCACAGAAATAGAACTTGTAGACGACGAAGACGTGGAGACAATGATTGCTCTTTACTGTGGGAATGGGAGTAACAGAAATGCACTGATTCACTTATTTGCTGAGTTAGCCGGTATTGAGGCAAATAAAGACACCAATGCATATGGTGAAGAACATGGAGCTCAATAACCGTGCATGGTGCCTCCAATATCGTATGTTGATGCCGAATCGAATATACGTGGGATCAATATCGATCTTAATATTACACCCGATATTGATGTTTTGGTGATGATGGACATGACAGTAGTGATCATTGTGAGGAAGAGGTCGATGGTGACAGTGATTCTGATATAGACGATGTACCTGATGATATTGATGATGAAGACGTGAATGACGATGAAAACATTAGCGTGTCTTTGGTCGGGAACCAGATGGGATGTATTATGATACACAATAATCTTGGGCCACACATGTCGCTTATAGACCCCGACGCAGCGCGTGTAGCTGAGTTCCCCGAGTACCCTGAAATATATCCTGCTCACCGACTGGCCGTAAATTCCGAGCATGAGTTATTCGTAGGCCAGAGATTCGAAAGTAAAGAAGAGTGCGTATTTGCTATTAAACGGTATAGCATCGATATATCAGCGGATTACAAAGTCACAGTGTCGAAACCAACGGTTTATATTGGGGAGTGTTGGAAGGCAGCAGAAGAGTGCAATTAGCGGGTACGAGCTGCATTCATTCAAAATTCACAGATGTGGGAGATACAAAAATTGGTTGGACCGCATACTTGCAGATCGACACGGTTGACAGAAGATCATAAAAAAACTTGATTCGAAAACCATCTGTACGTGTATCCTTCCAATGGTGAAAGACATGCCGACCATTAAAGTTTCGGTACTGATTGCTGAAATACAAGCACGATTTCAGTATCGAGTATCGTATTGAAAAGCGTGGATAACTAAACAGATGGCAATGGAGCAGCTGTATGGAGATTACGACTCATCGTATAACGAGCTGTAGAGATGGATAGCTGCTATGAGAGAGTACGTACCGGGAACTGTGATTGAGTTACAGACACGACCTTTTTACGGCCCAGATGACCAATTACAGCCGGGGAAAAGAATTTTTCATCGGATGTTCTGGACGTTTGATCCATGTGTGTGGGCATTTCCACACTACAAGCCGTTTGTGCAGGTTGATGGGACATGGCTATACGGAAAATATACACAGATCCTACTTATTGCGGTTGCTCAAGACGGCAATAAGAACGTGCTCCCAATAGCATTTTCCATAGTAGATAAGGAGAATATGGAATCATGGGAATTCTTCCTTACCAACCTGCGGAGGTATGTTATTAGCAATGATAATATTTGCATCATTTTCGATAGAGGGAAGGATTAATTGCCGCAATTAGGCGTTCCGATGTGCCATGGAGATTTGTTTACTGCATCAGTCATATTGCGGCTAACTTCCTTCGAGAATATAAGAATGCAAACTGGAAGAGACAAGTGATGAAAATGGGTAAAGGATGGCCTTAAATTTTCAATATAAGTTCAATGTTTTTATGTTATCTAGTTACCGTAACTTATCTCTTATTAAAACGTATACAGCGTATGAGTTGGAGCCACATATTTTTTGCCAAAGAATAACTCGGCTTGAGAGTGACATGGAAGGTCAGACGAACAAATCTTTTCGAGAGTGGTTAGGTACAACGAAGCCGTGGCAATGGGCTCAAAGTTTTGACGAGGGCTTTCGTTATGGTCAAATGACCACAAACTTGGTAGAGGGGGTCAACGCTGTGTTGTTGAAAACACGATATCTTCCAATTTCATCTGTCTTCTCGGCTACATTCTACAGGTTGGCCATGTTGATTCCAAGAATGGGTGAACAACAAGTCAACCAGATGGATGCCGGGCACGTGTTTGTGGAAGATGTCAGGGATGCATTGATTGCAAACCGTCGGATTGCGAGGTCGATGACTGTAGAAATATATTCACGACGTATAGAAACTTTTCGAGTTACGGAGTCCATTGGTCGTCGACCCGGTTTGCCACCTAGGTCTTATGGAGTCGATCTTCGGAACAGACAGTACGAATGCAGGAGGTTCCAAACACTTCATTATCCGTGTGCACATGTCGTGGCAGCGTGTGCTAAAGCGAACCTTAATGTTGAACAATTTGTGAATGATGTGTACACGCTGGAGCGTATGTTGCGTGTCTGGGAAAATGAGTTCCCTGTCCTACCTGACTTGTCTACATGGGAGGTGCCTCGGACGACTTTTGAGCTTGTCCCAGACAAAGCGCTACACAGGAATCCGAGAGGTCGTCCGCAATCATCCAGAATCCGTAACGAAATGGACATTAGGGAGAAATCCGACAATAGGCGCTGTGGAATATGCAGGTTAGGTGGTCATAATCGAAGTAAATGCCCGCAGCGAAACTATCATGTTGGCCAATCGTCACGAGCGAGTGGGAATTGAGCTTATTCAAATAAACCATTGGATTTGTATTCAGATTTTTGGTGATTTTAATTAATTATGGGTTAATTGCAAGAAAAATAAATAAATTTAGGGACTGAATTGCCAAAAAAAATTACATGTATGGATTTGTATGAATATGGATTTGTATGGATTTCCATTTTGTGCGATATGGGTTATATAATAAATGTTGTATTTTTGGGTTGAATGTATATAAGCCATGCGAATATATATATATATATAGATATATATATAGATCACATAATCAACGAAAATCACTTCATACTTTTCCTACTCATATCACATGTATAAACCATGCTTCAATATTTAACCATGTACGTAATACGTAAAATGTCAAAACCACATGACTTAAACATTAATGCCATTTATAAAGTTAAACTTGTCTCAGCATATATATATATATATATATATCATTATAACATATATTTCAGCGTGTGTGATATAAATCAAAATGACATGCTTATCATTTGCTATCATATCCTTAACCTCATTTGCATATTCACTTTACTTATCAACCAAAACAATCATATGGCATATTCATTATTAATCTATTACCAACCGTACCTATTTAGTCAATCATTCAAGCATAATATCTTCTAACCTTTATAAACATAGTTCATATTATTAGACCTAATCGAACTCACTTAAATACCAAATCCAAACATACCATCAAATATTGTTACGAACTTTTAAAGCTCCAAACAACCAATTTAATTTTATACAAATAATGTACAAACATTGTAATATTTACAAATACAAAATAGAGGAAAACCAAAACCGCAAGAAACACCTAAAATTGATTGTTCGATAGTGTGGTCCTAGGTGTATACTTCTGCGGTGGTCGACGTTCACGTCGTGGATGCCCGCGATGACCAACATCCTCTTCAGGCTCCGGTGGGGGTCCAGGTGGGGGGTGCTAAACATGGCCGAAAAATCATGTGGCTCGAAGGGCATAGATGAACTCGAGCCAGAAGGACTGCCATGATGTAATGGATAGACCTAGGAGGCCTAATGTCATACAGTGGATACGAGTCGGGAGTGCTGTACTGTGGTGTGTACGATCCAAATATATCAAACCCGTACTAGTATCCACCTCTTGAGGAGCCCGGGAAGTAGTCATAGCCCGGCACATCCGGATGATACGAATGTGCATCCGAATATGAATGTGATTGCTCGGGCTCCGGCTCTGGCTCCTGCTCGGGTTCCAGCTCGGGATCAGGATCTGCAGCTGCCTCGGCCTCTATATCAGCCGCTGCCTCGTATGCCCCATCTCGCTGTATGTATGGGGGGACTACAGTCGACTGTCCCCCGAGTATATATGGCTTCCCCATACTAGAGTACCATTGTATGTACTCTAAGGGAAGGTTGAAAATCGGAAACCATATCCATCCGGGGTATTCAGGACATGCGATCATTCTACACCGCAATAAATTGCCTATGCCTAAACCCCCCAATCCAAGCCTTGTTTCCCTCTCTTATTTTTACCATGAACCTCTCCCACCTGGCACGTCGGATCGGGGATATATTGGACGCAACCAAATTGCCGCAGCACTCGGTCCGCGTGATACCACTCGACTACATTGAAACACACAATTGGTGCGTTTGTGCACCACATATACGAGTGAATATAAGCGGGCGGGGGTATAACAGCTGCAATTTTCGGTCGATGATATGGCGTCCATACAAACTGCACGATTAATAACATTGTCAAAATTTAACACGGTATGCATAAGATATACAAACTAACAAGTAACCAATATTGGAATCACTTACCCCTTCCCCGGCATGTTGCTCAATCATAAGCCGGTATATCGGGACAGTGTACGACCTCCCGATACCCGGATAAATACTCCACCTACAAAAATAAATTTCAAGTCAAATATAATCAATATAAATAAATTGTCAATTAATAACAAGTTATATTTTATCACCTGTTTACTAGTGGATATACATATGGTTGGTGGGTAATTGATGCCAAGAATGGCATCCGATACAGAGCCTATGACTGCAACACCGTAAGGCATCCGCCTATGTCTATGGCCTCTGGCTTTGTCGTCCGACAAAGCTCACGGTACAACATCGCAAGAACCGTGGAGCCCAAACTATACGAGCGAGCATTGCCGAAATCAACCAATAGGGGTAGGTACTGAATATGAACCGTATTATTGTTTGCACTGGGCATCAGTACACCTCCTATGATGTGAATAACGTACGCTCGAGCAGCGCACATCAACTCGGTTGCAGTGGCATCAGGTGATAATTGTCCATACTTCGCTCTCAGCCATGTAAACTTCAAGCCCGTAAAATTTTCTCCGTCATCGCCGTACGGGTCCCCTAGTAGGCTCTGACAAAGTGTAAATGGGTCAGCTATCGCACTGACGCCCGTAACGGGACTCCCGTCAATTGGGAGCCCAAGCTGCCTGTAACATCCTCTAGAGTGACTGTGCACTCTCCACACGGGAAATGAAAAGTGTGGGTCTCCGGGCGCCAACACTCGACTAGTGCGGATATTAAATCATACTGCAAGTCAAACGTCCGGATCAGTGCTGTTGACCCAAATCCAGCTTGCTCAATATACGGTACCAATC
Source organism: Gossypium australe (assembly GCA_005393395.2). Taxonomy (NCBI): domain Eukaryota; kingdom Viridiplantae; phylum Streptophyta; class Magnoliopsida; order Malvales; family Malvaceae; genus Gossypium; species Gossypium australe. Next base: position 25,191,180 of record CM016626.1, read on the forward strand.
GTGCATCCGGGGGATTTCTTAACCCATTCACGCAGCCCCTTAGTGCACGGTACGAGTCCTGAAAGTGTTAAATCAGAAAAAAATTATTATTATAACATAAATTATTATGTACCTATTTTGTTAATATATCCCGCGATTAATAAATAACAATACATTACCAAATCATTAGCTGCGCCAGATATGTGTGGATCTGTACTAATCAATCAAGCCATTGCCGTCTCAGATATTTGATTTCTAACCTACATAAAAAGTTTAATTTTATATTAAGTTACAAAAAAATAACATGCCAATAAAAATAATATAACAAAAACATAACATATTTTAATATAACAAAAATATAACATAATTTAATTTATTATGTACCTATTTTACTGTTTTTTAATATAAATTTAGTAAAAACCACTTATTTAGCCCTTTGTTTGTATTTTCCTTATTTCCAAACTCTATTACTTAATGTAAATACATAATTTTCGTCTTTTATTATTTTATATTATTTTATTTAGTACTATTTATATATATATATATATATTGATTATTAATAACTAAGGTAGGTAGGTAATACTAACAATAATAATATTTTTTACTAACAACAATAATAATACTAACTAACTAAAATAATATTTAAGGTCTTTAACTAGCATTGTTTTTTACTTACTACTACAAATATACTAAAATAATAATTAGTGTTCTGTTTTTAACTAACATAATAACTTTTATTACAATCTAACCAACAAATTATTATTTTAGGGTTTTTAACTAACTATCTATAATAACTAACAATATAATTAATATTGTAACTTTTTAATAATCCTAACATAATATACTAACTAACTAACTAACAAATTTATTATTTTAGGATATTTAACTAACTAACTATAATAATAACTAACAATTTATTATTTTAGGGTTTTTAACTAACTAACTATAATACAATATAGTTAATATTTAAGGTTTTTAGTAAATCATAATAATAACTAACTAACAATTATTATTTTAGGGTTTTTAACTAACTAACTAAGTATAATAATAATAAATAACAACTACTAACAATATAATTAATATTTACACTTGTTACTAATCCTAATAATAACTTATACTAATAACTAGCTACCTAAATTATCATTTTAGGGTTTTTAACTAACTAATTATAATATTAACTAACAATATAATAACAAACTAAATTACTAACTTTTTACTAATCCTAATAATAACTTACTAACTAAATTATTATTTCAACATTTTTAATAAACTAATTATAATAATAATAACTATTTAATAATACTACTAATTAAAGTACTTTTTAAACACTTTTTCTAATCTAAACTAACAATAACTAAACTAAACTAAACTAACAATAACTGAACTAATCTAATAATACAACTAACTAACAATAACTACTAAACTAACCTAAACCCTAAACTAAACTAAACTAACAATAACTAAACTAATCTAAAAATACAACTAACAATAACTAAACTAACCTAACCTAACCTAACCTAAACTAAACTAAACTAATCTAATAATACAACTAACTAACAATAACTACTAAACTAACCTAAACCCTAAACTAAACTAACCTAACCTAAACTAAACTAACATTAACTAAACTAAACTAATAATACAACTAACTAACCTAAACTAAACTAACAATAATCAACAAAATAATCATCCATATTTAAAAAAAAATTACATACTTCTATTTTTTCCTTCTTTTTTTTTTCTTCTTTCTTTCTTTCTTCTTTCTCCTCCTCCTTTCTCTTCCTTTTTCCGGCACCGCCGTATACTTCTTCTTCTTCTTCTTCTTCTTCTTCTTCTTCTTCTTCCTTTCCTTTTCTCAGTCTGCTTCAGCTTGAAATTGGGGACCATTATAAGGTCCCCAAGCCACAACCCGACGAAACGCCATGCCATGGGTCACTGTCAAAGCGGTGCCGCCTGTGGCAGAGGTTGCACCAGTGTGTGTCAGCTTTTTTTTCTGATTTCAATTTTTTTTTAATTTTAGTGTTTTTTTTTTAAATTTCAGTGTAGGGGGAGTAGGGATGCAGAGGGTGGTGCCGCCTCTGACAGAGGCGCGACCACCCTCACTATACCATTTTCGTCATTTCTGAAAAGGGCACCCCATTTTCGAATTTTTTTTTGTAATAATTTGGTAAAAAACCCGTTAAAATACAACATTGAATGTTTTCATGTTTTATACATTGTATTTACAAAATTGTTTGATATTTAAAAAACAAAAAAAAACAAAAGAAAGATAAATACAAAATAAACATCACAAAAGCTAATTACTGTTGGGAAGGGATGGTATGAAACTGTGATTACACGTCATCCCTATCCATTTCCAATAGCAAAAAGATAAATCAAATTTTTTTTCTCCTAATTTTCAGGTTTTTCCTCTTTGAAAAAATTCAAATTCAATTAACAATATTAAAAATCATAAAGAAAAATATGATTATAATGGATCGTAATCAAGAGAATTTTCAAGAAATGAAATAAGAAAATTGTTTTTAATGGATTGTTTCTTTATCTCAATACTTACAATCAAATCATACTAAAAATTATATACGCCCACGAGTTGGCGGCCGATCAAAACCACCAAGTAGGCATGCATACAAGAACAAGTGGAGACCAAAGACAAACAATTCCTAAGAAAACTACCTAAAAAATAATGAAAATTAAATAGTAATTAAAACAAAATTACGAAAATAGGATGATTCCTTATAGGGGTGTTCATTCGGTTAACCGACCTGGAATGTTATTAACCGAATTAACCGACCTTTCAAAAATTTTAACCGTTAACCGAAATTTTTTCAGTTAATTCGGTCGGTTAACCGAATTAACCGAAAATTATATTTTTTTTAATTTTTGGTTAAAAATTAACAGAATTAACTGAATTAACCGAATTAGCTGAATTAACCGAATTAGCCGAATTAATCGAATTAACCGAAATGAATCACTACATAATTAAAAGATTACATAAGTCTTTAAATCACTACATAATTAAAAATATTACATAAGTCTTTGAATCACTACATAATTAAAAACATTACATAAGTCTTTGAATCACTACATAATTAAAAACATTATATAAGTCTTAAAATTAACACATAATTGAAATGTAAGTCTTTAATATTGTTCGTTTGTATCCATTTCTTCTCTCCAAAAATTCTCCATTTGCATTAAACCTACGGAAAGAAAAAAACATGTGCAAAAGTTTAGCATATAATAGAAATATACGCATTTAAAAAAAATCAAATAATATAAACAAACGAATAGATTATAAGTTAACAAGAATAAGATAGTAAGTATACCCTTCAACTCACGAAAGCTCATGAATTTAGGGTAGGCTCTGATGCATTCCAAGAAAAGTCTAAACATTGAATCAATTAAATAAGTAGGAGTGATATGGTAAAAAAATTGAAACTATTAAAATAAAACAATAAATATACCATTTTCAATATTGTCAAGCTCTTGGATTTGTTCTTCAATCTTTTTGATGTCTTCTTGTGATGATGATTTTCGAATCCAATCTTGAGTACACACAAGAGCTTATACAATTTTAGGAGTTAAAGAACTCCTATATTGATCAAGCATACGTCCCCCGGTGCTAAATGCAGACTCTGAAGAACCGTAGAAACCGGTATAGCTAACACTTCTCTGGCCATTTTTGAAAGAGTGGGAAATCTAGGGCTGTTCATTTTCCACCACAATAAAATATCAAAATCTTTGACAAGTTCCTTATTAGCTCAGCTAGATATTTATCCAGCTCAGATGTTTTATCCTCACCACAAATTTTCAACTCACGCTTTTTATACAAAGCTTGCATTCGCCTTTTCATTTTTTGTTGTGGTTCACCTAGAGAAACATGTGTTGGCACACTCGATTGGCTACAAGTACTATGAAGTGGAGGCTTATACTCATCAAACAATTCATACAAAGATTCCTTCAATTTTTGCATCATTTCACAAGCTTTTTCAGAACTAGACATTTCACTAAGTGCAAATTCAAGATAATTTAGTTTTTGTCTAGGATCTAAAACATAAGCAACAAACATAAGCAGATTCATCTTATCAATATCACCCCAATACTTATCATACTTATCTTTCATCTTGATGGCCATAATATTGAAATCAACATTACTATTTAACTGAGCATCTCGTAAAAGAATATCAATTTCAGAAAGCTCATCAAAGACATATGAAGTGCCAGATATACGCAAAGTGACTTCATAAAAGTGTTCCAAGAAATCCCTCAAGTTTCTAACATTATCCCAATCATCCACACTAGGCCAACCGTCACCCCTTACAAGTTCAGCCCTAAAGTTTGTATCTTGCTCCTCAAATCTCTCAAAAGCTCTCTCAAAGTTCTGAGTAGTATCTACCATTAAGTAGGTCGAGTTCCACCTAGTACAAACATCAAGACACAACATCTTCTTGCACTCTATCTTTTCCACCACAACACACTCCTTAAACTTTTGTAATCTAGCTGGAGATTGTTTCACATGTCTAACAGCCCCCCTAACACATTCAACAGATTTATTCATTTCCTTTAAGCCTTCAACAACAATCAAATTCACAATTTATGCCATGCATCTCATATGAAGATATTTACCATTTTGAACTAAACCCCCTCGAGGTTAAATTTCTTTCTCAAATAACCAATAGCAACATCATTTGAACTTGCATTATCAACAGTTACAGTAAACAACTTATCAATCCCTCAATTCAACAAGCATTTCTCAATCACCATCCCAATGGACTCACCCTTATGACTAGAAATTGGACAAAAGTTTAAAATCTTTTTATTCAATTTCCAATCGTTATCAATAAAGTGAGTAGTGATACACAAATAATTAACTCTTTGCAAAGAAGTCCATGTGTCAGTAGTTAAGCAAACTCTAGAACAAGAACTTCTCAAAAGTTGTTTTATCTTGGCCCTTTCATCTAAATACAATTGATAAACATCACTAGTCATAGTAGTTCGTGAAGGAATATGAAACCTAGGACATGCCACAAACATAAATTTCTTAAAACCTTCACTTTTAACAAACTTGAAAGATAATTCATCAATCACAATCATTTGTGCTAATCCTTTCCTACATGCTTCTTGATCAAATCTCCAAGTTGAAAGATTCCCTTCCCCCCTTTAACTCCCTTTCTTGGTAAAACTAGTTGTCCTTGACTATTGTCAACAACATTACTAGGACTTTTCTTACATGAACCAATATGATATTTCAATGACCCCGTACCATTTTTTTTTCATATCACAACAAAATTCCTTTTGACAATAATTACATTTAGCCTTACTTGCACCCTCACTATTAATAATCTTAATGAAGTGAGACCAAACTTCTGACCTTTGAAGAGTGGCTTTTCTTTTCCCGGCAGTCCCCTTTGTTTGGCTTGAAGCTCCAACTCCCGAATTTTCAGAATCTATCGAAGTAGGAGGTGTAACACTACCCTCAATAGATGTTGGTTCGGTTGACATTCTACAAGAAAAATAGTATATAATAAATTAAAATACATTTATAATATTAATCATATTTAATTTAATTTAAAACAGCATGAAAATGCTAAATTTAATACACTAAAACACCAACTTTAATTCAATTTATGATAGCATAATAATACTCAATTTAAAACATTAAACAGCAGCTTAATGGCCATTAAACATTAAACATTAAACAACAGCTTTAAGATGCTGCCAAAAGGTAATAATTATAAAAAAAATCCTTTTAAGTTCATTATTTCCTCTTTATTTCCCAAACAAAAAACTCATCTCAAAGCCTTCTATCTTTATCTAGATATGATTTGTTTATCCTTACAAAGCATTGAAGTATTTGCAATAGTAAACGACCACAACAACAGAGTAGCAAAGGTGAGACGGCACAAAGCAAGACAAGAAGATGCTACCAAAGCCCAAAAGGTAATAATTATAAAAAAATCCTTTTAATTTCATTATTTCCTCTTTATTTCCCAAACAAAAAACTCATCTCAAAGCCTTCTATCTTTATCTAGATATGATTTGTTTATCCTTACAAAGCATTGAAGTATTTGCAATAGTAAACGATAGGCAACCACAACAACAGAGTAGCAAAGGTGAGACAGCACAAAGCAAGACAAACAGCACAAAATATTGATGAAGAGAGGCAGCAGGGCAAACAGCACAAAGAACAAAACTAAGAAATAAAAAAATAAAAAAAATAAGAGAGTGGTATTGAAAGGGGGATATGAATACACCCAAAACTAAGAAATAAAAAAATAAAAAAGAACAAAAATCCATAGCCAATGCGTTGGAGGCAGCTCTTAAAAGTTAAGAAGACTTGGAATTTTAATTACAAAGAAAGAGGCCTTGAGAGTGCAGGTTTTATAACAGAAGTTGCAGATGGTGAAAGTACCTCAACTCGCAATGGTGACTTGGGCTAATAGACGCCGGAGTGCCGGACGGAAGGTGGCTGGCCTGGGGTGGTGAACTGGTGATTGAGAAATTATGGATTTGAAGTTGAAGAAGGATATGTATTTTTTTCTGTCATGTGCCTGTCTGTTACTTAGTGTTGAGTACTTGAGTTGGGTTAATTTTATTTTTAGTTTTAGAATTTTATTTTTATTTATTTATTTATTTATAATTTTTATGATTGGGTTTGGGTTGGATTGGGTTTGGGTTTGGGTTGGGTTAGATATTTTGGTATAGATTGGGTTTAGAGTTGGGTTTAGGTGAACAGTGGGCTTATAGGCTATTTATATATTATAAATTTATTTATTATTTTTTTCGGTTAAACCGAAAAAATTCGATTAACCGACCGGTTTCGAACTGAATTAATCGTTAACCGAAAAATAACAAAATAATTAACCGATCCCCGACCGAAAAAATTCAATTAACCGACCGATTAATCGAATTCGATCTATTAACCGAATTTTTTCGATTTTATCTGAATTTTGCACACCCCTAATTCCTTACACCAATTACTTTTACATGAATTTTATTTTATATTTTTCCTTTTTTCACCAGCATCTTTTTTTATAGGTTATATTATTATAGAAAGATAGGTGGTGATGTGATGGGTGCGTTTGCTTCTTCTTCTTTTTTTATCACTTTTACATACCCTTTTTCTTTAAAATAATATAACTTAATCCTTGTTTGTGGACTAGTAGTTCAATCATTGTCCTTCTGTCAGGGTAACTCATGAAATATCGTATGAATGTGTGTTTTAAATGGATTTAAGAGAAGTGGCTGATAACTACTCCGTACGTCATCTGTTATTGGTCCAGAAAGCTTAGGTTCAGCCTTCACGTCATGAGACGTGATTAATGAATTTATTATGCCTTCCTTAGACGTATTAGATGAGCTGAGATCAAACAGCTTGTGGTGCGGAATCATATATATCTTCTAAACAAATCGCCCATCAAACCTTCGCTTAATAGTAGCGTTAAGTTTCTTTCCAACTTTGAAACATCAAAAAGAAAGTCCTCCAAGGAATCATATTAATATATATTAGTTAGTTCTTTTGTAATTTCAAAAAGAAGGAATATCCTTGAAGAAATCATATATAAATTATTTAGTATTGGTGATAAAAAATTTTAAAGGTTAATGTGCAAATTGTTGGGTATATTTTTAGTTAAAATTAAAATTATGTCAATATACTTTTTTTTTAATTTTCTGAATAAAGCAAAATTATTAACAAAGAAATAAATGGAAACAAATCATATGGTGCAATAACTAATCTCAAGCCAATAGGCTTATTCTATACATTAGGGTTGACGAGTCGAATCAAGTGAAAAAAATTTTAAGTTGACAAGTTTTATTTTATTATCTTAACTCGATTTGAATTTTTTTCGAATCGAGCTTAGTAAAATGAAATTTGAGCCAAGTCGAAATGAGTGAAATTGTTCGAGTTAACTTAAAAAATTAAACATGTCAAATTAAAATATTGTTATAGTATAACTAATTACATGTTATAGCACATAAATTTGAAACCGTATATATTTTAAAACTTTTTCAAAGCAAAAAAGAAGAATAATAAGTTTTACTATCATAGACTTGAATCATTAATTAACTTATTTAAGTCCTCAAAATTATTATTTTAGAAATTTTTAAAAAATTTAAATTTCTTTATATATTCGCTATATATTTTTAGAAATTTTATAAATTTTTTAAAATATAAATTTTGGAATTTTTTGTAAACATTTTTAATTTTTTAAAATTATTGTAATTTCTTTTTTGTAATTTTTGTTGAGAAAGAGACCAATTTGTTCATTTTCAAAATTGACAGAGACCAAAAAAGTATTTACACCAATCGTTATTTGAATTGCAAAATTTAACTCAACTCGAACTCGAAACTTGAATCACTTATTCGAGTTTACTCCAATAACTCAAATAATTCGAGTAATTCGAAATTTAAATTTTTATTTATTTTTTCAATTTAAACCGAGTTTTGTTCACCCCTACTAGTATACATCCCATACTAGAACCTTTATCGCTATGACCCATAATTGATTAGAATCGAAAGCTAAAATAGAAATAGGAAAAGTACACACCACCGTATTTAAATTTTATCTTGAATTTTACTACTTTGCATTATCATCAAATATTAATCAAAATAAAATATAGTGATAATTTTCAATATTTATTAATTTTAAAATTTTTTAACGGTCACATATTTTTAATTAACATTTAAAAATAATAAATAAATAAATAAATTATAATATGATATGATATAATGTAAATGGCAAAGGCAGTGGCTAATCTCAAAAGACTTTGCACAAGCATGTTTAACCAATGATGTGACAAAAGTTGCAGGCTAGTCAAGCGTGTGTGCTCATGTTTGTACTAGGCGGGCTCTTTGCATACACGTGTAATGTCTACACATATTTTATTTCTCAGTCTCCTCTTTACTATATTCTTAGCATTGACATGATAATCAATGGAAAATACTTGGTAGCCACCCTCAAATGACAATGCTAACAATAGTACGTGACAGTGAATGCCATTGCCTACTAAACTACATATATATATATATATGCATATTATAAAGCAGAGAATTAATCGTCAATTCACGACCCATATATATATAGACTGCTTTCGGTACTACACTACAGCCACTACAACATCATTTCCATTTGATAAAGTTATCGAGAAATGTTTCCCGGACCCAAGTATATATAATATAAGTAGGAAGTTGACTTTCCACTAAATAATTTTAATTTTCCAACAGGCGGGTTTTGACCTCCTTGTCTTAAAACAAAGTGATATGGGTTGCACGTCCATGTTTCACACGGTCTCCAGCGTGAAAGATTATATATATTGTCCGCACGACTCGATAACTCAAGAAGTATCCAAAAAAGAAATCATGGGCAACTGCTTAAACCATTTGTTCGCTCCGTCTCCCGCCAAGAAGGATAAACTTGTCGTCCACAATGAAGGAGAAAAGGAGTTTAGAGACTCGAAGGTAGTCAAAGAGATCCACTATTTTCTGCCTCCGGCTGGCTGTATCATGCCAAATCACCATCCAATTTCTCTCAAAATCATCAAAAAAGAAAGCTGCAAAGGAGGACGTAGTAGTATAAAGATTATGGTTTCTAGGCAGCAACTGGAGTTTCTCCTCAGACATGCAAAGATGTTTCAGTCTATGAAAGTATCCATCCCACCAACCTCTAGGACTCCTAAGCCAGGGAATCAGAAATGGCGACCATCTTTATCTGCCATTCCTGAGGAGCCTTATTTTTAAGGCCATATAGGATTTCTGCCTGTTATTTTCAATCAGGGGAGCAAAAAAACCTGTGCAATGATTTGTAAATTGTATAGATAGTAGCCATCGGGAGACTGTTTCTGCCATGTTTTTTTTTCTTGCAGTACCTTCTCTCGCCCTTATATTTTATGATTTTCTGCTGTGTTTAAAGTGTTTCGTGTGTTTGAACCTACTAACTAGATTCGACTGTGACTAACTGTAAAGTACTATCGGGTTACCCTACCCGGTTTCTGTAATCTGTATTCCCTGTTACTATTCTCTGCATTGTTATTGTCATTTTCACATCTTATGCTAATTAGACAAATACAGTCCTCAAGCATTGCAAAAAGCAATTTCATTCCATCAATCAGAAAACCAAAGGAATCCTATTCCTAGGATGTTACAAGTTTAGATCTCCAACGTTCACCCACAGCCAAACCCTTTTTTTATGCAGACCCAATTTCATCAATCATTCAACTTTATTTTAACTAGCTACCTACCATCAGCAAAAAAATTCAACAATAATTTACAGTGAATTGAAAACCACAAACACAGAACAAGAATCAACTCAATTTCCAAGTTTTCTTCAACATCCACCCTTCAATGGAGTCTTCAAGATTAAGATGTTTGGGTTACCCTGCTACATCCAGACCATCCAATGCGTTAAAAATTATATTTAAATGCAAAAATGTTTGCAATGAAATGAAACATCTTTCTGGTAGACATTATGAAATACAACAATAAGGAGGAAACATTTTAAAGTTAAAACCAACCTTCTGGTCTTAGAGGAGTTTATGTGTTTCATCTTTTTGGTATCATCATCCATTTTCGCTGATCCATTTTCCTTTTCTTTCGCTAGTGATTCTCTCTTCACCCGTTTAGCCTCCACTTTCATGGCTCTTGAGAATGCTTCAACCTTCTTCATGAGCATCTGTAGACAATTAACATGTGTTCGGTAACTCCTGCTTGTGCATTGTGAGTATCTAAAAAAAGCAGAAAATTTACTGGTGCTCCTTCACCTTTATTTCTTCATCTTTAGTATTCAAACTACTGTCTTTAGCCTCACACAACTTTCTTAAATTGATGACCTCTTTCTGAAGCCTATCATACAAAAATCCTGAAACCATATCTTCAGCATTGCTATCAGCAATTCCTCTGTTTCCTGTCTGTTCATTGCTACCTCCATTGCTTTTTATTTCGGCCGAATCTTTTGTGTCACCGTCTTTGCGTATATTGCTGTCCCCGTTTACCTTCATTTCTGCATTTTCCTTCTCATTGCTATCAGCAACCTTACACCTAGACGCCCACAATTTTTTTCTTACCATGTTTTCTCCTGATGTTGCCCTTGGCCGTTGCAGGGGAGAACTTGTACTGATGATGGAAGCCCTTGGCTGAGAGGTAGACCTCTTCTTTAGTCCACCGGTGCTTGTTAAAAATCCTAAGATGTTACTGGACTTTTCTGGTTTTGGGGACCCGTAAGATGCATTAGGATTGATTGAGATACTTGATACATGATTTAATCCATCTTCCAAAATCTTGAGCCTTAGCTTGAACTTATCCTAATGCATAGATAGTTACATTGAGCTTGAGAAATAGTGTATTTAAAAATGATTCAATTGAGCTATCTCGGGTCAGCAAATCAAATTTCACCTTAAGCTGCGCTTCTGCCTTTGCTGTTCTCTCTGACATAGATAGTTTGTCCTTCAATCTTTGCATCTCTGCCTGTAAATACCTCATCATTATGTTTCATTGTTCAATAAGTTATGTTCGAGGTTAACTTCACCATTAAGTCACTGACATTTGCTTGCTTAAGAAGTTTGTTATCAAAGAATTACCTGCAGCAGCCTTCTGTCCTCCAACCATTGCTTGACAGGCATTACTTTGTCATTTTCGTCCTTCCATTCATTAGCCACCACGGTCGCTACACGGTTTGCCAAAACTTTAACTCTAGCGAGCTCCCTCTCAAGTGTCCTCTTTTCCTTCTGAATAATTGAGTCATTCCACTTAGTAACTTATACCACTTTCATGAATCAGAGTGAGAGCATGGCACCTACCCGAAGTTGAGAAATCTGTCGCCGACAGTCACGGATAGAATTAGCAGCAGCCCCACCAACCAAAATGGCCTCTTCAAGTTCCTTAATGGTTTGGCTAAGCTTTTCTATCTCCAAGACCTTTTGGCGATTAGTTTTCTCAAGTATTTTGTTCTCCTCCTGCAATGCATAATGATAATGGTGAGGGTACATTTTGATCATAGGCTAAAATTCTGGAACCCCTCTAATTATTTAATAACCAAACTGCCAAAGCTAAACTTGCCTGGCAAATCTCAATCTGCCTCCTTAACTCCAAGTTTTGGTTTTGAACTTCCTCAACTATTAAAGCCCTTTCTAAAGCAGATCGCAAAATCCTCTCTGCTTCGATCAAAGCTGATTCCTTTGACTTTGTGAGACGTTCCAAAGCCTTCTTATCCTGGTGGAGCACTGCAATCTGAGAGTGGAAGTGGAGCATGATGATGAGGCTAGTATGTTTAATACATCTGGATTGCTACATATTTTCCCACAAATCCTTCCCTTCCCTACCTCATTTTTGTACATTTTAATCTCATCCTTAAGAGGAGCAATGATTGACTCCATAGACACATCCTCATCATCCTTTTGATTTGCATAAACTCTTCTGAGAGTTGCTTCCGCAGCAAATTGTGCAGCCACTGCATCTTTCTTCTCATCTGCCAGTTTCTTCATTTCGAGATTCTACATCGAATAGAATTTTAAGTTCCATTACTTATACACACACACATACATATACAAACATGCAGAATCCAAGAATTCCATAAAGTAGACGAACCTTTTGTTGGAGCAGATTCTCAGCGACCCTGTGTTTCTCATCCAACTTTTGAACTTCCCCACCGAGCTGCAAAAAGAATTACAAATATACCCACAGAATCTGATTACAGACTTCATCCTGTAATTTCAAATAATTCAACAGATCCTACTGTTTTATTGCTCTCTTGTGACAGTACTGAAACTACAGCCTATAATACATACATGTACATATTCGTATTCAGTATATTATAGCTGTGCCGCTAGCACTTTATTAACAAAGAATTCTTCTGATATAGCAATTAAAACTTTGATTTTCCACTACCTCTTCTATGACCTTATCCTTGAGCGCTTCTGTTGCTCTCAATGCCTTGATTTCAGCCTGAGCAGCTCCCAACTTTCGGTCCTTTTCTGGAACAATAACAATTTAATATTCAGAGCTTATAATCCTAAACATGTTTCACTGAAGCAGCCGATACACAGATGTAATACTGTTGGTGTAAGAGACCTTTGAGTTGGTTCTGCAATCGGGTGAGCTCTAACACAAAAGGGTCGGGGTGATCGGCAATAGCAAGAGGGAGCTGTTCTTCGCCTCCAAATACATGGCTATGACCCGCCATCACCATCTTTTCGCTTTTGTGTTTCAGTGTTGGCACTTGGTGGTAGCATATATAATGCCAAAACACCCCCCCCCCCAACAACAATAAAACCACTTAGACAAATTTGAGAGAGCCGGTCCCTTTAAGGAAATGACCGCAAAGAGAGGAATACTGACATTTCCTTAATCTTAAGCAATCACTGAAAGCCACTGCCATATATAATCCTCTTTCTTTCCTTCTTTTATGTCTTAATCTTTGGGCAGTAAAGGTTACTTTCTTTTTATCATCGTGACTACAGATTTCAAACTTTATATTCCTTAACTAAAATGATGATACGCCCCATCGACTATTAAATGCTTATTAATTTATTATTGTATTTGTTTTTGATGAAATGATGATAACTATTAGACACTTTGATGGAATTTTCCCCTTTTCATGTTTACCTTTCGAATGAACACCTAACTAATCTCCATGAATAGATTCGTCTCTCAAGAAACTAAACACCTGCTTTTTCATTTTGGAGTGTACATATATGTCCTAGGTTAGAGAAAGATATGGATACCAAACCTTTACTAGTTGGGTGCCATTTGCTGCAATATTATTGTTACTGTATGACATGCAGATAATTTTCAAAAAGAAAAAGCCTAATGAGGGAGACGAATAAAAAAATAAATCCATTATTTCCAATGCTTTCTACCCAATCCTTTCAAGCCCCTGATGATGCCCTTCTAATTTCCTAAACTAATAAATTAAAATGAAGCAGAATACTATTACTTCTATGTGTATATATGTATATAGTTGTAAGCTTGCCTTGCTTTGCCTGCATTTTGATGGCCATGGTTTCGGATGTCCTCATAATGAAACCCTATATCAACTCTCTCCTTCTTCTTTTTTTCCTCTCTTTTTTATCTTTAAAATTTTTAAGTTGTTTCGACTTTTCTTACTTTTAACTTCAAGAATTTAATCTCTTTGCTTGTTTGATTTTAAAATTAAAATCCAATTAATAACATTGCTAATTGACTTCTAAATCTTAATATGTATTATTAATTGGACTTTTAGCTTTTAAATAAGACATTTGAATATTGAAACATTGCATATTTGAATTTAGTGAATACTCATTAGTAGAATTATTAAATAGACTTTAATTTTCAAATCAAACAAATATAAAGGTCAATTTCTTCAAAATAAGGTAGCGTTTGATATGATGAAAAATGGTCATTTTCTTGAGAATTTAATCCATTGGAAAGTTATTCCAACATTTGTTAAGCTAAATTTAATTTACTTTCCTTTGGAATTACCTTCTCATGAACACGGCGATGCAATTTTCATGATAAAAGGTGGGAAAGTTATTTTCCCTTGTGGATTGGAAAGTTAAAAGAAATATTAAAACAGAATTAACCCTATTTTATATTTGTTTAGGGTATTACTCTATTAATAATCATAACAAAAAAAAAAAAAAACTATTCCTCCTCTTCTTCTTTTACCTTACCACTTGATTCTCTTTATTACTTCAACGGATTCTTCACAAGTATTATATATACATATCTTTTTAATTTATTCCAAGACAAGTTTATATATTCATTATTTATATGCACATTATTATATTTACAAATATATGGAGGACAAATTTGAAACAATTTTACTTTCAATTAACATTATAAATTAAAAATATTCAATCCAAATATTTGTTAAGAATAAAGTTTATTATAATATGAATATTATCTTTTATTTAATAAGGGTAAATTCATAAATTACTATTACATTCTTAGGAAAGTATTTATTGAAGCAAACATGATAATATTAGGATTTTAATTAATACCTTTCAATGTATACCAAATGTTATAAAGTAACTTTTCCGCCAATCACATTCTATTTAAATCATAAAATAGAAAAACACTCCGTGCTACCTAAAAGAAGAGGGATTAAATTTCAAATTTAAAAAAAAAATAAAAGAGTAGTGACATAATTAAACCAAAATATTTTTGTTGTAACTTTTATTCATCATATTAATTAATTGTCCTAAATGAGAAAATGATGGAGATTAATTTTGGTAATGGAAAGCTCTTCCAATGGAATAGTTAGATTTCTTAAGCGCTAAAAATTGCTGAAACCAAGGCGTTGCTTTTTATATTATATTTAGTGGAATGAAGTCACTCAAACACACATTTCTCATCTCATCTCATCGTTCCTTAAAAGTAAGATTGATTGATTGATGATTAGATCTGTATTATATAAAAGGTAGGATTATCATGAATACGTAATACATAATAAACGGAGCTCCAGCTGCTATTAGCCCTAAGCCATTGGCGATTGTAAATATAAGAGACATTAAAGAAAGCCATAATTAAACCTGAATAGAAACCAGAATAGTCAAAAGGGATTTTGATTAAAGATTTAATCATACCTTAATTGAATTCTCCACTAATCTTGCTTTGTAAGTGATGCCAACACCCATCAAAGCAAGCTCCGACAGGTCTCTATGTTTTTATCTGTTTCCTGAATTCTGATAGGTTTGAGTTGGTGAATTATTGTATGATTGATGTTGTAGTTGAGCAGTCTTGCAATGTTTTCAGTTATGGGTCTGTTTGACGCCCATTATTGGGTATACTTTAGGCCTTGCCCTCGTTTCAACTTGGGATTGTAGTGGAACCATTAAAAAGATGAAAGTCGTTTAGGCCCAACATCTGAAAGGAAGGGTTTGTTTGGTACAATCGTTGGTTTCTCTATCACACTGGGTCTTGGAGGACGTACTCCAGACTAAGTTCTATTAATCGTGAATCTAGTCTTGGAATCCAGTCTTGGATGTAATCAACCTCTACTTTGAACCCATCCGAAAAATGAGAGGGTGGAGTAAAAATATAAGCTTAAAAATTAAATTTAATTAAAAAATAAGATCTATTTAAAAAATAAATCAAGCCTCAAATAAGATTTTATTAGCCCGACCCGAATTAGTAAAAAAGACAAAAATTTATTATTTTATTACTGTTTTACTTCTATTTTTTGTTTTCTTGTTGTTTTGCTACATTTCACTATTTATTTTGTTATTATCATTTGTAATTTGTATATTATATAACTCTTATTTTATTGTTAATTTTATTATCATTTTAAAGGTATTTGCTTGTTAAGTTACACTTATCTTAATGTTATTTAAGTATAAATATTTTTTAACTTATTTTTAATTTATTGAGAAAAAATTATTTTATATTTTTAGTATTTTTTATGTATTATATTTTAAAAAATTTTATATAAAAAATAATTCGGATGACTCATGCTCGAGTTTTAACATTTTTGTCTAGGTGAGGTTTACACAAAATTTTAAATTTATTTTTTAGATTCGAACCTAGTAAATAAGCCTAAATTTTGATAAAATCTAACTCGACTTATGACCAAATCTAAACCAAACCTAATGGCTGGTCGAATAGGGTGAAAATTAGTGGTAAGGTTGCCATCTTCCTATTTCATTACTCCATGTTTAATGAACCAAAACCATAATAATCTTTCCCTTTATGTGGAATAAAAGGTGTTGAAATAAGCATGCATCTCAGAAGCATTTGAAGGCGCAGCAGTATATTGATGGTCGGGTAACCACTAAATTAAATATTTAGATATATTATTTGTCCATTCTCCAACTTTTTTTAGAAGTTTTTACCTCTATCCATAAGGCTTGCTAAGAAAATCAGCAATCATATTATTAGTATCCTTTTATATAAATAACCTCAAAATTAAATTGACATAATTCATTATACCATCTAATTCTTCGTGGTACAGTTTCTAAACTTTTATTAGTTAGAAATTGTTTAACTACTTGATTATCAGTTTTTATAATAAAATGTTCGGGTGCTAAATATATTAAGAATTTTTTTATTCCTTTTTTTTATTGCAAGTAACTCCTTTTCATAGATAGCATAATTTATTTCGTTTGGTTTAAACTTTCCAGAACTATATCCACAAATTAATTCTTCATTAGCTATTATTTTAGCTTTTAATACACATCCCCATTTTTTATCGGAGGCATCTGTTTCAAGAATTAATTTATCACCTTGTTTAGGTAAATAAACTTTAGGAACATAATTTATTTCAGACTTTAAATGCTCTATTAGATACAGGAGCTACAACTAGTAGCTGTAGAAAAAATATAATCATATGCTAAATTATTTTAAAAATTATTTAAAGACTGGATGATAGAAAAGACTAATAATGCTAGTACTTCTAAACCAGTAAGTACTATTGAATATATGTCATCTGGAGATAAGTTATATTTTAAAAATAATCTGATAACCAATACAGATGATAATTTAGTATTACCTTCTAGTTCTCAACCAGAGGAAGAAGAAGATAATATAAGTACTTCTACACTGATAGGTATGAAAACAATTCATATTCCTATTTTTCCTACTACACCTAGTAGAAATTCTAGAAACACTAGAATGGAAGATATACATTATTCAACAGAAAATATTACAAATTTCAATAAATATATTGAAATTACATTACATGGTAAAGATTATAAAAAAATACTCTTTACATGCTTTATTAGATACAGGTGCTACAACCAGTAGTTGTAAAAAGAATGTTCTTCCTGAAGAATATTGGAAACCTGTAAAAAAAAGATAATAAATATTAATGGAATAAATGGTAGCAAAACTACTATTTATTATAAAGCAAAAAATATACCGATCTACATAAATAATGTTAGATTTATAATTCCAAAATTATTATGTTTACCTCATATGTATGGTGATATTTTATTAGGAAATAATTTTATAAATCAATATTTACCATTTACTGTTAATAAAAAATCGGTTATGTTATCTATAGAAAACACTTCTATAGAAATACCATTAGTAGAAAGTCATAAATTTAATTTTACTAATGTTTGCTGATTTCTTAGCAGGCTTTATGGATAGAGGTAAAAAACCTCTAGAAAAAGTTGGAGAATGGACAACTGTCCATAAAAAACCCAACAAAGGGAAAACAGTAAGTCCTAAACCAGGATTTATTACTGTACCTACTCAAGTACCATTTTATCCTAATCAAGGATATTATGTACCTTATCCTATGGTAAACCAACTATTTGGATCACAATCACCAAACCCGGTGAATGATTTTACTTGGTCACAAGATCCTTATTCAGTATATCAAAAAAGCTATGCTGAAATTATAAGAGAAACAGAAAATTTGTTGAAAAAATAACAAATTCCTGAATTTCCTGAATTAAAAGATTTTTATAACCCAGGATTACCTATAGAATATTATAATTTTATAAACAAAATATGGAAAACTCATATTACTGATCAAAGAGCAAACTTTAGAAGAGCTCTTACACAGTTTTCAGATTTCTTAGTTGAAAAAACAACTAAAGAAAATGAAGCTCATGATTTATTACTAAAATCTGTTTTATACAGAGATTGGGATGAAATCCTAATCGAATATACAGATATTAAGGAGATAAACAATCTTTTTGATATATTCCAATATTTTATTAATAAAGGGACAAACAGTCCTATTATTAATAAAATGTTTAGAATATGTCTATATAACAAATGTAGACAAATTCTACCACCAGATATATTTTCAAAAATAAATAGAGCTATTTGCAACCAGCAAGCTCAATTTTCAGAAACTATGAGCCTCTTCAAACAGGACTTATTGCTATTGATTCGATGATCCCTATAGGACGTGGTCAGCGAGAATTAATTATTGGGGATAGACAGACCGGTAAAACAGCAGTAGCCATGGATACGATTCTCAATCAGCAAGGGTAAAATGTAATATGTGTTTATGTAGCTATTGGTCAAAAATATTATTTACATGCTTATGTTTTTACTAATGATATAGGAGAACAATTTCCTACTATCAAATTTAGGCTTAATCATGAACCATTTGATACAACCAGTATTGAATGGGGATTTTTTAAAGAAATAACAGTTCAAAATCTTTCTTTTTACTTATTAAAAGATTTTCCAGCTATAGTAAAATCTAGATTAACAAATTTTGTTGATTTAGATGATTTTGTCTACTATTTTCATATAGAAATATGTAGCCTTATTGGTATCGCTGAAAAAGAAAAATTTTATCAGCCTTATCAAATATGGACTATTCATAAAGTGCTTGAAGGAAGATCCCTCTCAGCAGTTAATGAAAATCATCAACAACATTTGGCAAAAACCATTGACAAATGTTATAATGATTTTTCTAATTATCAAATCCAAGTCGGACTTGATTTAATGACTGAGGCCCAGTTTTTACTTCAACAAACTAGTTACATGTTCTGGACCGATGGAAGAAGAATATTAGCATTCGACACTAGAAGAAACCAGGAAGAAAGAGATGAAGAATCTGTTCAGTTATTAACAAAGATAGCTGACATGGAGATAGATGATTATCCGTTAGCAGCAGAGATCAGAGACACGTGGGAAAGCTGGAATACACCAGTTCCTTCATCAGAATCATTACACCTTGATGAAATCGAGGAGATGAATCTCAGAAATATCCAAGAAGGATAAAGACAAAACACAACACGTGGAAGAATGATATCCAAAAAGGAGATGCATTCAATTTTGGCGGTGACTTAAAAAGAAGGAAATCACCAAAGGACAAAGATGATGCCATGCATGATGGAAGCAACCATTTAATGCAATTGAAACGTGAAAGCAACCACAACAATTTTGATAGAAGACGGTGGAAACAACCATCAAATCAAGATGGCTACGTGGAAAAATCATGAAGCTATTCTTATCAATATACTGTTCGGACTTCAATTGTAATTAAATTAGAGTTTAGATTTTTCACTATAAATAGGCAATGTTGTAGCCTAAGCAAGGCATCGAATTTCGAATCAAGTTCTTTATCAATTTTAGTTTTCTCTTGTATACTCTTTTGCTTAAGAAATCGAGAAATCCTTCTTGATCTTCCTTTTGTAAATTCTCTTTGTAAACTATCTACTTTCTTCTTGTAAAAATAAAATCCTACGATATTATAGTAGCCTTCCGTTTGTNGTATTGATCCAATTGAAAAAAAAAAAAATTTATGTTTCGTAATTTCATAATCCAATTTTTAAATTTTTAGTTAGAATATAATTTTTAAATTATATATAATTTAATTGGACCTTGGATCCAAATCACGAGAATGTATATTCTTCCTCAAATCTTTCGTTGAGAGGTAAAGGATTAAATCCTTTTAAGAAATAAAGTTTTTGCTCGGAATATGAATCAAACCGAGGGACCCCTTAACTCTTAGGGGGATTAATAGAACGAATCACACTTTTACCACTAAACTATACCCGCTACAATGCGATTATTGTATTTATTGTATATTTATTGTATATAAAGGGACCCTTTGTCGAACAGGGGAATTGGGCGTAATCAAGGTAGGATTACAAGATAGGAGCCTAAAAAATCCTGAAAATTATGGCCTTGACACCTTTTGTCAGAAGACTTGTGTTATAGGAGTTTTGATAGATAGGATTCGACAAAAGGATTTAGTCATAACATAAATAACATAAAAATGGATTGTGCAAAAATCCATAGTTTTTTTATTATTTATTCTAGTTATTCTAGTAAAATATAAAAAAAATGGAAATAAAAAGAAATAGGAAGAAAGAAAAAGAATAGAAATAATATTTTGATTCTATATCATAGGAACGGAAATAGGACTTCTTCTGCTTCTGATTGTTGATTCAATGCAATAACAAGATTTTTTTGTTACAACAAGCCAGATCGCAGAATCATAGAAAAAATGAGTTATTTGAGTTGAAAATAAAAAAATGGGCCCGGTCGGGTACTGACCAGGCCGGGCCGTGGAAATTGTAAATAAAAAAGTCCCTTTTACGCAAAATCAAAGCGATATTCTTTCTTTTTTTGTTATTTGAGATATTCTTTAGAGCCCTTGTTTTATTTAAAAAATCTATATGATATAGAATATAATATAATGAAATGGAATTACTGATAAAAGTTCTATATCTATAGAAAAGTTGGATATATCTATAATCAATCTATATAATAATAATAAAATTTAGAATCTATATATCTATGGATTAATAATACTCTATATAGATAAATAATAATCTATAACATAATCTATATAACAAAGTAAAAAAAGGGCTTTTTTCAAGCTTATTTTTGCGTGCTGTACATAGTTATCTTTTCTATAGGAGAGATGAGTGGACTAGCGCCGGATTGTCCGTTGTGCGAGTTAGTAGTTTGTTAGTCCTAGTCCTGGCCTCTTTATTCAATTCAATTAGATGTTAATTTAATGTAAATGAACCATAACTATGTAAACTATTCCTAATAGATTGACCCCAAAATAGCATATCCAAATTATAAGAAATCCCATAGAAGCCACAAGTGCGGAATTTACACCTTCCAAATTTTTATTTGTTCGGGTATGGAAATAAATCGCGAATACGGTCCAAGTAATAAACGCCCAAGTTTCCTTTGGGTCCCAATTCCAATATGATCCCCACGCCTCATTAGCCCATACGGCTCCCGAAAGAATTCCTATGGTTAAAAAGATAAACCCGGGACTAATAATACGATAACTCCAACAATCCAATTGTTGAGTCAATTGATATCTGTAATAATTTTTATAAGAAATAAAATAAGTGTTTAGTAAAACATTGCTTCTTTCATTCATGTATTGGATTTTCCCCAACGAAAATGAAAGATTGTTTTCACCAATAATCTTATGGCCTTTCGAAATGTAATGACTAGAAGAGCTACTGATAATGATCCACATAAAAGAGCTGCATAGCCTAATACCATCATACTTACGTGCATCATTAACCACTGGGATTGGAGAGCAGGTGCTAATATTGCGGATTGATGCATTTTGGTTAAAAGACCCGAAGTGGCAAAGCCTTGGGTAAAAATAGCACTTGGTGCGGTTATTGCACTTAAATTATTTTTGCGCTTTTTAAATTTTAAATAGGAAACCATATGAATAAGGGAGAAACCCCATGAAAGAAAGATTAATGATTCATATAAATCACTTAATGGGAATGTCCTGAATAAATCCAACGAGTGACTAATAATCCTGTTATACAGAAAAAGGTGACTATCATGCCCTTTTCTGATGAATCATATAGTCCTACGACTTCATCTACTAATAAGAATAAGGTTAAAAAATGAATTGTAATTACAATTGAAACGACAGAAAAAGATATATGAGTTAATATATGCTCTAAAGTTGAAAAAATCATAAAAATTATGAAAAAAGCGAGGGTTTCTAGATTTTATGGAATGGAAATCAGGAATTTAATTCATTTTCATTATATGACTTATTCTATCTCTTTTAGAAGATACTATGCCGCCACTCGGACTCGAACCGAGATGCTCTAGCACTGCTTCCTAAGAGCAGCGTGTCTACCGATTTCACCATAGCGGCTTGCTCGAAATCATAATAACCCATTTTTTAGTCAATCGTCGAGATTGAAGGTGAAGGGGTCAATTCAATGTAAAATGTCAAATTTGTTAGTAAGCATTTAATTTTTATTGATAAATAACAACTCGTTGAAATATCAATTTGAAGGTTCAAAAGGAATCTTTAGTATTTATTGTATCATTTTATTTATTTAAATATCCTTTCTATTTAATTAGGTCGTCAATAGAGATTTTTTAGTTTTGTTTTCCTAAAAGAGAACTCCTTTATTGTAACTAAACTAACTAATTGTAACTTCAATTCATAGATAAAATTCAACAAAACAAAAAAGGGGTTCTTTATCATTTTAATTTTTTAATGATTCATTTCTCATTCTTTTGTATGATTTTTATGAATCTATAAAAAAATGCTTATTAATTGACTGAATAAATGAATGAAAAAATATGATTTTTAGAGATCACAATTTCAGCACCACACCTAACGATTTCAAAAAATTTATGTAATTTTTGTATTAATCGTTAGCATTTTGCGTTTGTTTTAAGGATTTATCAAACCAACTAGATATTGGGTTGTACCCGTTACGTTATATAAAAAGCGTTTCGATTCCTGTCATAATTGTACCATACTTCAAAAAAGTATTTCGAATCTCGAATTCTAAAAATATGTCTTGATTTCTTTTCTTACATTTTATTATACAAACATAGGATTTCTTTAGATCACTTCAAATTGATACATTATTTGTATATACACTAAATTAGAAAAGGGGTTTTCTCCGTTGGGTTGAAAACAGGGGAAGGAGATATAGTAATTCAGAGAAATAATGATTCATAAAGTTACAAAATTGAAACTTAATGGGTTAGTTTCGACAACCCAGTTAAAGCTCTTATATATCTTATATATATGTGCTCCGCGATCCGCTATAGTATAAATATAAAAAAATTATTATTATTATTTATTTATTATTATAAATTATTTATTATTATAAATTAAAAAATAACAAATTATTATAACACTAACATAACAATACAAATGGGGCGATGGGGAAAATAAGAATCCCCCCCCGGAAATGAAAAAAAGATATTCAAAAATTCAAAAAAGCAAAACCTTTGTATCTTATTCGAGTTAAACCAATTCAGATTACTCCAAATTTATTTGGCGTACAAAAACTTTTTGAATTCCCCGTAGAAAGAGATTTGGCTAATGAAAAAGCTTTCAAGGCCGCCCAATATCCTTTCTTTTTCCAAACATTTTTTCGAATACGCTTTTTTGATGTAGAAGTACGTTTTTTTGGAACTGCCATTCAAAATAAAGTTATTCAGTGCTATAGTTGGATGTCAAAGACATCTATTTTTAAAACAAAACGATCGGTCTTTTGATGTCATTATTTATCTATTCCTATAGATTTTATAAATTATAATTATATATATACTACAATACAAATTGCATAAAAAAATGAATAGAGATGGTAAAATCGCATAAAATGCTTCTATTCTAGAACAAAAAAAACAATATGATATAACCCTTGTTTTATTTATATTCCATACACTATCCAGAAAAAAAAAAGAAGAATTTGTATTGAATTTATTGGTACCTTTCTTTTTTATATCTCCATTCAAATCTATAGGATAGATTAGGATCTATATCTATTATGATATATAAATCGAATTGATGAAATCAAAAAAACGTAAAAAAAAGTCTTTCTTTTTCTATCTCCGCCCAGTTTTTTGTTGTCTTACATTTATAATTTATGCATCTCCATTTATACATGAAAACTACATCAAAATAAAAAGTGTAAAACCCATTTTATCTACCTATGCAAACTTGAATTTTATTTTTTTCCATAAATTGGTAATTGGTCAAGCTCGAAGAGAGGGTATGCCCAATTTTTATTTTCACCCAAATTCGAATGAGACTCGTAGTTAATCTCTTAAAGGATACATAATTTTGAAAAAAAAAAAAAAATTATTATATTAATAGTTAATAGTCATTTTTCTTTTAATTATATGTAAATATAAAGAACGGATAGCCTTTCCTACAAGATCCTACAAGAAAAGGTTCATTTATTGTAGTGGAAGACAATCAATCAGTTCCGCGATGAAAATGAACTAGTTAATAAGTTCAAATAAACAAACTCAAATAATTTGTTTTTCTTTTAAGTTCTAGGACATCCTATGATTTATATCATACTTTTTGGAGGGAATTCTTTGTATTTTTGATCGATGTATCTAACTTATTGTAAATAGAAATTATTGTAATATGTAATAATAAATAATAATTGATATTTTCAGAAAAATATTACTATAATTTAAAAAAGAATTCTTTTGTTTTTCATTATAGTAACTCGGCGAGATCATTTGATTACTTCTAAGTTAGAAATTTGAATATTTTTGAAATAGTTGCGAAAGATTAAAAAATTAAGAATAGAAAATTACAGTTATCTTTGTAATCTCTCGATTTTTTTATTGCTCCTTTTCAATCAAAAGAGATAAGAGCCGGTGAATCAGAAACGATTAATTAAGAAAGAATAACAAAAAAGTTTTTATGGAGCATGCATATCAATATTCATGGATCATACCTTTTGTTACACTTCCCATTCCTATTTTAATAGGAATGGGACTCCTACTTTTTCCGACGGCAACAAAAAATCTTCGTCGTATGTGGGCTTTTCCCAATATTTTATTGTTAAGTATAGTTATGATTTTTTCGCTCGATCTGTCTATTCAGCAAATAAATGGAAGTTCTATCTATCAATATGTATGGTCTTGGACCATCAATAATGATTTTTCTTTCGAGTTTGGCTACTTTATTGATTCACTTACCTCTATTATGTCAATATTAATCACTACTGTTGGAATTTTTGTTCTTATTTATAGTGACAATTATATGTCTCATGATGAAGGATATTTGAGATTTTTTGCTTATATGAGTTTGTTCAATACTTCAATGTTGGGATTAGTTACTAGTTCGAATTTGATACAAATTTATATCTT